>JAJHUR010137688.1:0-28285 GCA_027495735.1 Lutjanus campechanus | reverse complement strand
GGTTTTATTGTTAAGTATTGTCAATTTTAAATACTTCACAGTAGTCCTTGTGCAGTAAAATTGGTCACTGTCTGTGTTTTACAATGATCTTTTTGGATTAAAATTACAGTTGCATTGATATCTATGTTTCATTTTTACTGCTATTTGTACTATCTGAGAATTTCTGGTATGTTATCTAGGAGAAAATGTACATATCGAGATTTATATTGTACATTGTGGAATAGCCTAAAAATATGAAGACATTATTTACAAGTCATGTTTCCTGGCCCGAGGCCACAGTGATACACGTTAGTTGTAATCATAAGCAGGAGAGGCTCAGCAAAACTTACAAAACATTCCACTATCCAGAGGAGTGTGGAAGAATGAAGCTCTCTGTGTGTAGTGAAGGGGAGGGGTGCAAGAGAGGGTTCCCAAAGGAGCAAAAGTTATTCCTGTCCTCTCCTCCTCTTCTCTGGGTAGGCGAAGGCATGTCTGGTCTTGTCCCTTTGGTATATTGAGTAAGAACACTTGACCAATAGATACTTGTTGGTGTGGTCGGGATTTTATGAATCAGGTTTTGAGAAGGAACCTTTTAGGTAGGCTGTGCGAAAGTAAACAAATTAATTAATATGTAGCCTTTGAAATAAATGTTTTTTTCCCTCACCTAGTTTTGCTCCAAAAAAGATTATGTTAGCTGTGTTCAAAAAACTATTTAAAAGGTGTATTTTTAATAATAAAAACAAAATAAAGAACTTTTACTCTGTAGATGGCTGCTTACCTTGTTTATGGAAAATATATAGAGCAATACAGTACTATGGGAACAAACATCTAGCTCTGTGTTACCCATATAGGACGTAAATGGGAATTTAATGTATCCGTAATGTCTCAGTATGTTTTCTGAGCTGTCTTTTATCACTTATTGCGCCACTGCCCTACTGTTGACTTTGACTGTAGATTTTGAGGTATGGGCATCTGACCAATATAAGCAAACCCTAGACTAGGAGGGTTTTGCTCTGACTGATAAATCAGCTGTGCAGGAATTATCATTGGCTCTTTGGTTAGGGGAAAGTGCATATCTTTCCATTACCTACTGTGGCTTTTTGTTGAATTACTGTAATGTTTTACCTGTTCTGAACCAGTTAATCAATATCAGAACAGGTCCACCAACTGGACTGGGAGCCTCCCCTCAGATCTATTACTAATAGAGTTTAGGAGCATTATGTAATAATTCAAATGTTTCATTGTTTATAGGCACAGTGAATAGAAGATGAACAAGGCTGTCATTTTTTGGAAAGGATTATCAGCATCTCAAATCCAAATTATGTCTTTAATCATCTATATCCTCATCCATATCGCATAGGTTGTCATTTAAAAAAGTGTTCTATTGTATATTGTATACCAGACACCAGCCAAATCCCGGTAAAAAATATGTAAGCTGCTCATGGATGTGTTTTAGCCACTAGTCAAAAAATAATTGTAATCTATTGAGTGGCTGGTAAAATTTAAACATTCACTTGCCATTTGGGTGGTGGACAATAGAGTTAATGTTGCACTCTGTTAGAGACTCATTTTGCATGGTGTTGCTCTTCCTCAAACGCCATTCCTGACAATTGCCTTTTTGCCTATGCCTACAGTTTCAAATTCCCATGATCTTTTTAGACTTTCAAATCCACAGAAATGTGGAAAAAAATGCCTCTAAGTCATGGTTTAGTAACCTCAAAAAGCAGCAAAAGTAAGCAGATTGTATTTGTAGAATAATGTCAACAGAGATCTGGTATCCAAAATATTTTTTGGCACCTGCAGTTAAAGATATGAAAACTGCACACAGTCTAATAAAGGCCAAGATAACATTAACACTTACAGTAACACTAAACTGAAAATGAAACCAAACCATAAAGTAAATTTGAAAGTGGAGTCAAAGTTTAGTTCCAGTTTTTATTTGTGTTATTAAATGCTGTGTCATTATTGGTCCAAGTTTTTGTTTCTATCCACAGAATGTGTTGAAGTGTGTGGAAATACTTGCATACTTACTCTGTCATTTGCCTCTCTCCATCCAGAATATCCATGAGCTCCGATTTCCCGCACTACAGTTTCAGGATGCCAAATATAGGGTTCCAGAACCTTCCCCTTAACATCTACATTGTGGTGTTTGGGACAGCCATCTTTGTGTTCATCCTCAGCCTCCTCTTCTGCTGCTACTTAATAAGGTAAGATCAATGCACCCTTCTGCTTTGGATTTGGCTGTGTTTAAATTTTTTTTTATTATGTTTGATATTGCTTTTTTTGTTTGAGGTTGTGGCATTAAGTGTCATACAGGGCTTTCTTTGGCTAAGTAACATCGTCTGTATACAGGGTGCAGCAAGTCATTAATCTGGTGTTGTCTGGTCCAGCAAAAAATGTCATCATGCATAACCACTTTCCAAAAAGCCAGCATGGAAAACACAAAGATGTATTTATACTACAAAGAATTATTAATTGGTTATGAAACAGTCTCAGTTTAATACTGATGCCTATATATGACACACATAGGCAAATTAAAAGGGACAGGTTCTCTTCCATGGAGGCTGCCATGTTGTAACCACCATGTTTTCACAGTGGCACAGTGGCTCTAGATACAGACTTTTGCGAGAGCTCTGTGGCCACCACAGGTTCTACTGCACAGTAGGAAGGAAGTGTATGGGGAGGCGACGTGTTTGCAGACTGTTAGCTTATCGCTAGATTCCATTAAATCCTAAACACTGGTCCTTTAATTCCTGCCACCAGGTTGCATTCTCCTTGAAGTTAGATGAAACTATTTATGGCATGCAGGCTGGAAAAGCCTGTGTTTACCTTTTTAGCAGGCAAACTAACAGCATGTGAGCTTGTTTAAAGGAAGCAGAAGGAGATTTTTCTTTAGATAATTTTATTTTTGATGTTATATTTTGTGTTTATGGCACGGAAGCAATCAACACTATGGAAGTTTGTTATAGTAGCTTTAAAAGAAACACATTTTTAGGTTTGCAGAAACCAAATATAACAGCACTGAGGACGGGCTGCAGTTTTATTTTGCGGGGATCTGGAGTGTTCCAGATTCGCTTGTCCTGCAAATTCATTTACACATTCAAATTTAAAAGCAAATTTCAGCCATTGTTGCTCTTGAGTCCTGCGACTTCCATAACTATTTGAACAGGTGTTTTTTTTTTTTTTGTGAATTTATAATTCACTTAGCTTTGCTTAGCAAAGGCTTTGTGCAGTGTGACTTAGAAAACAGTTTTGAACAAGATGGTTTTGAACATATTGAGCCTCTTTTGACAGGCAAACTGTCAGTGCCACTACTTATGTGAGACTTGAACAGTATAATGAGAACTGAATGTTGATTCCCCCAGACTGTCATTATGCAACTCCTCTTAATACATCCTTGTACATTTCAGGTCACGTTGGCTCATGAATCATTTGCTCAAAAGTGCCCTCATGTACTGCTTCACTGTAGCTTTGTTCTAATAGCTTAATACTAATGGATACTTTATATCCTGTACTCTGTAAAATGAGAAACACTGCCATGAAGGTCAGAGCTGAACTTGTCTGCACCCTGGACTTACACTCTTGAAATCTACTCAAAACAGTTCAATGAATTTATCATTTTTCAAACTCTGTACGACACTTGTCACAATGGCTTGAGGCTTAATGAAATCTTGTTTTTTCTTTTAGAAATGTGTTTTTGTATTTGTTTTGCAAATAGTAATTTCACAGAAGAGCAAAATATTTCAACAGCACAGTTTGGAGACGGTAGCTATGATACTACAATTGGTGAAATTAAATTCTAAATAGATAGAAAAACAGTAATATTATGCTGAAATCCAAAGCTGCTTGTCTACATTATTATGATCATGGCACTTGGCGTCAAAGAAACTCATTATAACCCTTTTTGTAAGAGCCACTTAACATCCTTAATGTTCTCACCATATTCCCAGGTTAATTAAATTTACTTTGGGCTAATCATTAAATTTGTATTTGGTTATTTAAAACTTTTATTTGTAACCATTGATATTCATCTTGTTAAAGCTCAATTTTTGAGCATTTAGCCTTGAGTGTGATCCAGAAATCATTTCCCATAAAGAAGGTCATTCCCTTGCACCTATTTTTAACCCCACTGGTGTTATCAAGTATCAAGCTGCGACAAATTGAACAGAAATAACGTCCAGCATTTTTTATCTGAGACAGTGAGAAGCAGCAGTTCCCATCAAAATTCACCCCTCGTCACCCTGTCATATCCTATCTTGCAGGGCAAATGGTAAGTAGGTTAACAACTACTGTGTTCCACCAATTTCTCATCTAACTGTGAAGAGACACTTTATGACTTTGATGCAGTACCATGATTCAATACTGAAAGTCAAGATTGCCAGGGTTTAGTCACTACAAACAAAAAGAGCGATTTTGCTCCATAAAAGGCGTCTAAAGATGCAGTCTCCCAAAGGACTGGCCCAGAATGACTTAAATTATCATGCATGATGAATATACAAATTCTTCTTAAACAAATTTGTCATGGCCACAGCTTAGATAAAACTCTACAGCCACAATGAAGGGGGAGTCCTATGGTTTCTGTGCAGGAAGCGTGAGTGCTCTTGTTTACATTGACAGGTGATTGAAGGGACCAAAGAATTTACATTAGAGTTGATGTGTGACATGTCATTATTCCAACAACGATAAACACACAGTTAGACACAAGGCAGACGCTCACAGAAATACTCAGCCACCATTATCAGTGAGTCCTCAGTCCACACACACACGTGAAATATGCAGTGCAGTATACATTGAAAAGATTGAAAAGTCTTTGTTGAGCATGGGGTGACATTAAGGGACAGGAGGCCTGGAATGCTGAATTCATTCACTAGCCTAAAGGTTTGTGAATGTGCAGTGTAAAGAAACCTACATCACTTTACAAGTTAGTCATCGCTACAGTTTGTAAGATTTACTTAGTGCTTGTGAATGTTCCGTTAAAGTCCCACTCCAGTATATGTGGTCTTTTTGTCATATGTCATGTTTTTTCTGAGTAATTTCCTGACAATGTTGATTAACCACATTGTTCACCAAATCTTTTTTGACAAAAAACGTAATCAACCATGCCTAAGTCCATCCCCGGTTCTGGTGGAGGCCTGGTGGACCTGTCAAATCTCCTGTACTTAAATATGCTATGTCCTAGGTTTGTCTTATCTTGAAAAGTGAACCAAATATTGAAGATAATTGAGAAGTGTTGCTGGGGGACCTGCAAAAGCAACATATAGTCACAATTTAGTTAACTAATTATAGCAAAATGAAAGCTAATTAGCTAGTCTATATCATTTATTAGCTAAGTAATTGTATTTGGTAGATAATGTTAACAAAATGCTAGCTAATCTCCATCAACCATTACCTAGTTAGCAAACATTTTGCTAAAATGAGCTAATTTAAGATGTGACTATATGCGACTTTTACAAATTTCCCAGCAACATATTTTAACCATCTTCAAAATTTGGTTTTCTTTTCAGCCTAGATGAGCGTACCACATAACGTATCTAAATAAGGAAGTAGGCAAGTAAGGAAAGAAGAAATTTAGCTGGGGTTCTGCAGGGTACCGAACTTGTGCAACTGGTATTGGAGCACAGAGCAAGAATACCTCATCCTTCAAGCTTGGCAGATGCACTGTCATACCTCTTTGTCACCCTTGACCCTTTAGCCACTCCCTCTTTGGTGATATAACATGTGCTGCAAAGTAAAGCACCCGGAGGCAAATTGTCTTTTGTGATTTTAGGCTAATGTTATATGAATAAAATTGAGTGTGACTTGAGTGTGCACCACAATTCTGCAATAACACCATCTCATAGGCCAGGATGAGGTTATCACTGCTAGGGTTGCCATCTTCAGTGTGTAAAAATAAGGGACATGCATGAAAATATGGGACAAACCCTTATAATACAGGACAATCCTCTATTATAAGGGATGCACGGCACTCTCGTCCCAGCGGGGATGTAGCAAAAACTAGTTAGCTGGGGAATGCAGTTTGTTAGCTAACAAATGGCCTCTTGTGGTTTTCTGTCTTGTTGATTCTCGCTTTCAGCTGAAGGAAGTGGAGAAAAATCCTCCACCTTTATAACTCATGTTCGAGTGACCACTGCTATCTATGCTAATATCCATGCAATTGCTCTCCATGCTAATGATGTTGACCAATCTTGTGAAATAGTAGAGAATTACGTCTGACTATGAACCACACCTTCTTTTTCTGTTTGAGAAAGAACCTAAAAACGTCAGTTAACACTGTTGATTAACACACTGTGAATTAATACTGACTGGAGTGGGGCTTTAAGTGACATACAACAAGTTAGAGCAAACCATTTGGACATTTTTACTACACTGATGGCTGACACACACATCTTATGAGTTGCCCATTGACTAAAGTGAAATTATGTTAATGGTAGCTTTGAGAAGAAGGTCAGTTGGGACACCTGTTTTTCTTCGGGTTATTTCCCTTGCCCACTTTGACATTGTACTTAAGGGTCATTGAGCAACCCCCATCAGTCGCCCATGACCAGTTGTCCCCCTACCCTTGGGAGTATCTGCACCTTTTCCTGCTGACCTCTTTCAAAATGTCAGTTTCTCTCCTAGACTGTGCTGCTTGTTTTACAGATCCCTCTCACTCTGCTGCGAGAGGTTAAGGTTACTTGTTATGGAGGTAAATCTTACAAACCTATGAATTTCTCCTATCTCTGTTCTTGATTTCTTCCGTTTCCTTCATATTTTATTCTCATCTTCAATACCCTAGATTCTTTTCTTCTCCAGTGCTCGTTGTTTTGTTTTTACTCATTTACAAGAGCAATGTTTATTAAGAGTTAAACATTGGCTGTACCTGAGGTGAGTTTTGGAAGCCTTGACAACATACAGTAATGTTTTTAATGTCTGATCCAATACATTTTGGGTGATACTGTGAGTTGATATTTTACTTTAAGTTCAGGGTTTGTTTGGAAAAGATATTTAGGCTTGAGGCCTTTAAAATGACATATGTCAATAAGTAACTTGACTTACTATTGCTTTACTAAGCAAAACAAATGTTTAACAGTTAAGTAAGGGGACATTTCCACTCTGTTCTGTAAGTGGTCAATCCAGTTAATATTTATTCAGTTAGTAGTCATATGATTGTTTGACTTGATGTGTGCCAGAGTCATCTCTTTAATACAGAACCTACACAATGCAAATATTTTTATGGCGAATGTGCACTACTCTTGTTACTGTTTGGCTATCCTGTATGTATGCCAAATTATTATTATATTTTGTATGGATTGAAAATTGTTTTTTAATTCTAACAGCCACAATGGTGCCACAATGATATGCTAGAATAGATTGGTGTCATAAGGCAAGTATTTAAGGAAATTACATCCATGTGTATCATTTTTCTCCCTTTTTTCCAGGATGTATCAATACTTTGTCTCTGTTTAACATAGTCAGTAGGAGGAGCTCACTTACTAATCAACAAGATGTTTTGTCTTTACATCTCCCCAGGTTACGGCACCAGGCGCACAAAGAGCTATATGCATACAAACAAGTAAGCACTCCATTGGCACGCACACACACACACACACACACACACACACACACACACACGCTGCAGTTCAGATATTGGAAATCATAGTGTCAGAGCAAAGTCATAAGATCCTCTCTGGTCCTTCTGCTTCTGTTCTTTTCTCTCTCTCTTCCCCCCCTCCCACCTCCTCTCTTTCTTCCCCTTCTCCTCTTTCCCTCTCAAACCCGACCGGTGCCGTCAGATCGCCGCCCACCATGAGCCATGATCTGTCAGAGGTTTCTGCCTGTTAAAAGGAAGTTTTTCCTCGCCACTGTCGCCAAAATGCTTGCCTATGTGGGAATTGTTTCAATTGTCGGATGTAAATATGATTATAGAGTGTGGTCTAGACCTACTCTATATGTAAAGTGTCTTGAGACAACTTTGTTGTGAATTGGCGCTATATAAATAAAATTTGATTTGATTTTGATTTGATTTGGTCCCTAAATATCAGTTCAGCTGCTGCATGAATTAATTTGCTGACTCTTCTGGCAGCTGCAGGTATTTCAAGGGATATGCCGCTCCAACCCATTTCAGAGTATTTACAGGTTTTTAGCTAGCGCAAGTGTGCTCCCCAAACTTATGAATTACACTTAAAGCTGAAGGGAAGCAAGTGGCTCAGCTGGAAAAATCAGGTTGAGTGTGTCAGCAAAGTATAGCCTTCAAAGCTAGAATGAGGGAGTAATGGAGGGCATGAACATGACTTGCATGTCCTTCAATTATGTAACACCAACATGCATAAACACCCAAACATGTCCAAGTTAAACACCTGCACATGTGTCCCCATGTATCTTACCACCTGCCAGCTAAACATGAATATGTCCAGCTTCCCTGTGAGTTATGTAAGACTATCATGCTTATATAGCAGACACACACACAGCAGACACACACACATTTGTGTTCATGCATACACACTGATCTGTCTTTTTTTGTATTTTCAGAAGAGCTGGTTTGTATTATCATATTACAGTGTTAGTGTGAAGAGGTGACTAATCTTTGCTTATCTCTTATTATCCCTCGCAGGTCATTCAGAAGGAAAAAGTCAAAGAGCTAAATTTGCATGAGGTAAGCAGTCATCTTCTTTGCTCATTTATTATCTGTTGATGATACTTGAATACCAACCATCGCTCTCTTAAACAAGTTGGACTATCTGCTGGACAGAACATTCTGTAATGCAACCTGACAAGCACACACTGTACTGTTATATCAGCTAATTTTAACAATGCATCTGACACAATGTTTCCATTTACTTGGATCATTTTTTGTACTTCCATCCTCTTAGTTGTGCGGTTAAATGGAAACCCACAGTGGTCTCCACTGATTTAAAATGAAGGGTCAAGGCTCATGCTATCATTATGAACACAAACTTCCTCAGCTTTGAGACGAACAGTAAAAGGTCATGGTATATGTCTGCACATAGCAGGACATGCTGTTATCATTTGCACTGTTGCACTGAACACCTCTGAGTTTTTTGTCTGTGCGTCTGTTTTTGAGAATTTTCTGGGTTTTTTATGGCTTTCCATAAACACTGGCTGCTGGCAAAATAAACGACTACTCATTTAAGTTCAGCCAATTACTTTATTAGACTATCAGATTAAGTTTTGATTCTAATAAAGTAGGTTTGATTAACAAGTTGCAATACCCTATGCTATACATTTTACGTCTATGAGCCTCTGCTTCAAAACATTGCAAGCATGATGATCAAGGAACATGTTTGTCTGTATCAGTGTGTTTGAGAGCAGCTGAGAGTCCTCTTCACTGTTAAAAATATTAGCAAAATAATTGATGACAAAACACATTAAGAGTTACATTGATTGCTGGGGACAGTGTGGGAGACATCCTCATTAGACATGCAACTTTGGAAAACACCAGAAAATACCAGTGTGGCCAACTTAACAATTACACGCTTAGTATTAAAAAGTCCACTGAAAGTGCCGGATTTTCCATATAACGAATGAATCATATCCTGTTCTTATTTACACTTCACTTTTTTTTTTTTTTATAGGCAGTGTTGTCAAAGTACTAGGCCTACAGTATGTTATTTGACAAAAATGTAGGCTATGCCTCAGCCTCTTACTATAATTTTACAGTTTTATATTTATTTTTTAATTTTTTAAGATTATTTTTGGGGCTTTTTTTCCTTTATTGCGATAGGGATAGCTGAAGAGATGAGAGGAAAGGGGGTAGAGAGAGGGGGGATGACACGCAGCAAATGAGCCGCGGGCGGGAGTCAAACTGGCAACCGCTGCAGAGGACGGACTTCCTCAATAAATGGAGCGCACACTCTACCAACTGAGCCAATGACCAATTATGCAAACCAATGCCAGATGACTCAAATCATGTTTTAAAAATAAAATATGGAACTTCCTCCAGTAATATATAATTAAGTTTTTCCACACAGATTTTATCCGTGATTTTCATATTTGGTTAACCTTTCTTTGAGTAAATTTCTCCTGCTTTGTGTGTAACAAAGTGACTGTTCATTCTTACATTATACCTACTTACTGCCTGTAATAGCTATTTAAAGACTGTGTGGGCTAAAGCGCACAAGAAGGCTTATTATTCTTTACAGAATTTCTCAACATGTTTACAATCAGGTAGGCAAACTCGCTAAAAGATTTATTAATTAAGGTCAATGTATATTAGGGATGTAAATCACAGGTTTCATTATGAATTCACAATTCACAATCCATTCTTTGGACAACAACACAATGTTTGCCAGTATCGCAAAGTCTGCCACAATATGATTTCAGTTTAATTCAATTCAGGGGCTTGTGGTCAATATCAGACAATATCATGTCAGTTTAACACAATCAGTTACATTTATGTCAACTCACTTAAATTATCAACAATTTTATGACTTAACTCTCCCAGAGATTTGTGACACAAACATTAAATGGGACTTTCAAAATTAAGGCGTGTCGTAAAGATGCTGATATACTGTAGATTGATATTTTCACTTTGCATTGATATTATTGGATTGTAGCCAAATTGGGCCTTTTACGGCCAAAAACCCTCCAAGCTATGTACTTTCCCACCTGGCTGTTCACTCTACATCCTTGTGGACAGCCCTGTTTGTCTAGTTTGGCAACAGCGATGACATGAACATTGTTTGAGTACATCTGTCTTGACACACTGTCATGTGAAAGCTAGCATCTTGTGGTCAAGTCATGAGTGTTGTGTTGTGACATTATGCTGTCTGTCAGCTCGGCCTGGTTGGGAAATTACAACCAGCAGCTAGTGGGTGCAGCAACAGCACTGGCTTTGCAGTGGAAAAATGGTCGTCCCCAGCCAGGAACACTATCCCGTTAACACTGTAGTGCGAATGAAATGTTAACACTTACATCTTCGTGTGTGCTTTGACACAGGGCTAAACACAGTTTCTGTGTCACCAGTGTTGGAATTTCCCACTGTTCCATCAGGCCTCAGACTTTCGTTGTTTATGTTATTAGAAACTGAGAGAAAGCATCAGAAGATGTCATGTGAGTGAAGACTGTGACAGAATACCCAAGCTGTATTTGTTTAAGGACAATAATATGCACATACACATGCACTAGCCTGGGTGGATGACCCAGTTTTAAAGGCTCCCACGCCAAAGGATCACCCTGGAGACATGAGAATAGACTGAGTTGCAAGGATTCGATCTCAAAATTTTAAAGGAATGTATAGATTAGGAGTGTGAATATGAGATCAGTTTACTGGTCAAGTCACGTCCAAGTTTGTTGATGTGTAACCTGATCAGTTATCCTATTCGTCGTAATGACTTTGACCCCATGTCCCCATTTACCAGTCCCATATGGAGCATGTAAAAAATATCCTAATGTAAAGAATTTATGTCATACAACATGGCATGAAAGTAACGCCACTATATGTCACTGGTCCTGTGAAGATAATCATAATGGAACACCTAATATATCTTTTCAGCCTTTTGCACACAAATGTGCGTTTACAGCTGGCATGTGCAGTTTGTGCTCGAACAACCTCCTCCAACACTCTAACAACCAAGTAAAACCCATTGCTTTTAGCAGTGCTAGTATATAACAGTGCCTAACTGGTTGTGTTGTTCTGTGTGTGATATTAAATAATTACACTAGAAATTTTCAGTATTAAACAATTAAAGTAAAGATAATGCAGTATTTTCATAGTTCTTGCAGTATGAGCATGCATAATAAACACATTACAAAAGTCTGCCTGAAACGTAGTGAATAAGAAAAATAACTAACATGTGAAAGTTTGACCTATCAGGTGGAGCCTTGCATACATGGGCCATGCAGTCACACAACTAGGCCAATCAGCTGAAGCCCCAGCTAGCTATCAGCTACCTTCAGATAAATTGGTGTCAGTCTGGTTGTGACTGCATGGTTTGTTAACAAATATTTTGTAGTGAAAAAAGCAGCACTTTTGCTATTTGAAATTGTCTTGGTTTCAGAGGAGACGAACTGTTACTTACACAGGTTCTTTGTAAAACAGGCCGTACAGTTGTGGCAGCTTCCAGAGAAAACACAACCAACCTCCATCATTGCCTGCAGTACAACCATAAAAACATACACAAACAACACAAAACTAAAACTAAACTAGCCAAACTACAAAACCACAAGAGACAAAATGTCAATGAGGTAATGTTTTTACAGTTTAATCTTAAAGTAATCGTGTCTGTCATTATATAGTTTAGTGTAACCTTTGCTGTTTTCATTTTGATAATGTAACTCGTTCCACATTGATAGTGTTTTTGGTGTTAGATTAGATTAAAGGCCTGTTAATATTTATGGAATAATATAGTTAAGAAACAGCTGTCACTCATATCTCAAGGCTGGATGTTGACATTAGTACCTACTTTAAATATTTATTTTCAGATTGAAGATTTGTGGAGAGTTTTTATTGTGTACAACTCCTGTAATACATCCAGTCTACCATTTATGCTTACTAGTATCTTTTGTGTTACTTATAAGGGGCTTTGGTCAATAGCTTGTCTTATTTTGTTTTTGTGTGCGTGTGTCACAGAAATAATGTGATTTTGATTGTAGACTGTAAAGCATTGTGTAAGTTGCCACTAAAACTACCTAAATGCTTTTTTATGGTGGTTGCAAATCGACCAGAATGTTAAGTCATTGCAGATCCATACGTAGGACATTCCAAACTTTTTAATGAGCTTTACCTGACCCACAAGTACTTGGTGTTAATATATTTGTTAGTTGTTATTTACACAACCGAAAGTACTAAAAATTGAGTGAAAATAGTAAAAGAAGTAGTGCTAAAGATAGAAGAGTACAAGGGCAACATGCCCTCATCCCCAGAGATCCAAAAAGAGAGAGCCTGTTGGTGGTCTGAATACCCACTTAAATTAACTACTGCCTATTCTGGCCCCAAATTGCTTTCAAGGATTATTCTGAGCCTTGGTTCCTCTTTTCTTTTCACTCACTCCTGGTTTAATCCCACTTTGTTGCTTGGCTTTCTTGGAGCAAGCTTTTTTTAAATTGCACAATATTTTGTAACTCATTTCTACTTAACATTAGTACAAAGAACCATGGATCTTGAAATATGGTACTCTTGCCAGGCATAGGTTAATGGGCTTTTCTCTGATCAGGTCCATGATCTGGTAATGTTTTTCCACAAAATTAAGCCCATGTGTTTTGCATGGAATTTGTAACTAAAGCTTACAGGGTTTATTCACTTAATGGGGAGAAAGAGGTTCTGTCAAAAGTTGGCAAAGAGTGCCAGATCCCAACTGTGAGCGTGACACGATAGACAAGGCACTGAAAAGAACAAAAACATTGATCTATTCACAAATAAAGAGAGCAAGGCAGACATCTTAACAGAGGATTGTTCTGCATCCAAAAATCATCAGGAGCGAGAGCTAAGAGCCCCCGTGCTGTTCTTTTCATCCTTCCTTGTCCATCCACCCCCCATAAAGTGAGGCTGAGAAAAAGAATCTGTGTGGCCAAAGGAGTAATAGTTGCAGGGTTAGTCAGCCAAAAAACAGTGTGCCAAATTAAAACCCTCTTTCATTAAAGTATTACCCACCGGTTGGATAAAGTTTAGTGATGGGAATGCTGCATGGACTGTTATAGTTTGTTCTTTTTTTCCCATTTTCTCACAATTTTACATGACGATTTAGTAGGCCCTGTTGTCCTTGTATACTGTGATGCTGGTCTGGAGATGGTGTAGTCAATCATCTGCTACCTGTATAAGATATGGTGCTGTCAGATGCTTCTTTTCACTGGCAAGCAATGAGTTTCACTGGGAAGTCTTTGCCTGACTGTGCAGCCAACCCAACCATTAAGAGTGACTTGTGAAAAGGCGAGGACAAAATCACATCCATCGATAAATCCTTAATTTACTGTTAGATGTGAAAATATTCTGGCTCTGCGCTGTTTCCTTCCACCCATCCTCTAATTCAGTGGCACAATAAACACCCACTAAGCCAGAGTCTCCCTGAGCAGAGGCTCTTTGGAGATAGACCATTAAATTAGCAAAATGAAATGACATGAATCACCCAAAAAGATAAGCCAAAAATAACAACCCGTGATGGACTCTACCAATCACCAATAGCTGATATTTTTGTCCAATTGCCTATCCCTATTGTCTGCTACTCTGTCTATCGTGAGACTATACAGTTATCATCCTTGTCTTTCCAACCAGCACAACTGTGGAGTGATTACACTATTGTAGTTACAGTTGGCAGTGATGCATACCACAGAACACTCTTTATATAAGTTAGATTATTGTTGTCTTGGGTTTTGTAAAGACAATATGCCGTTTGAATAAGGAAATTACCTTTAATTCTTGCAAAAGTATCCCTAAGGAACAGAAACTACAGATTTCTACAATGAACTGCTTTATGACGTTTTGAACAGAATTAGTTGTCTTGGTGGTAAGAGCTATGTAAATATAGTCACACAGTAGGCAGTGTATTCATCTAGCACATGGTGTGGCTTGTGGTCCCCAGGGAGTCCTGTGGACTTGCCACTGCAAGGACAGACATAATGTTCTCCTGCATCACCGCTCAGTCAGCAGACAATGAAAGGTTAGTGCCCTGACAAGTGTTCCCTGGCTACAGAGCCTTTCTTTTTGAAAGTGAAGGTAAGGCAGAGCATGAGAGTGACATTGACAATAAATGTAGCATCTCCAGAGTGTCAGTACAAGACAAGACAAGAGGAAGTTTGTGGTGTCTTGATTCACCAGTCGATTCATGCTGGCCCTCATCCATGGTCACAGGCCATGGTCTTAAAAACTTCCAAAAGCAGATTTCTTTGCAGAGTGTCGAGCTCACCTGAAGGGTGACAGCAAGCTGTCAGCCTTCAGTTCCTTTGCTTTAAAAGGAAACAGCTGAGGCGGTTCTGCCTTCAGGTTAGCATGGCTCCTGGACACCCAGTATATATCCCTGTGGATATATAGGTACCTCTAAATAGGAGGTGATGCCGAGAAGAGTCAGAACATGCTGGAGGGATTCTATATCCCGTCTGGCCTGGGCATACCATGGGATCCTCTGTGATGACTTAGAAGATGTGGGTAGCAAGAACATCTGCTTGGCCTGCTGTCGCTGGCCAAAATTGGATGTGTGGATGCCTGTGGCAGTGTAGCTCATGTTTGGTTACCGCTATGCTTCATAGTGCTCCAGCAGATTCTCGTAAATTTATCTGGAAGTGGAATGAAATAATCCTGGATTTTACACAGGATACACTGAAGATAAACCAGCAGTCAGTTGTTTAAAGAGCGACTCCATCTACATTCTTTTCTGGGTTTTTAAAAAGGGAACTCCCTCTCAACCATAAGCAAAAAGCGATGATGTAGGTTGGAGTACGGATGCCCTCACATCCCCTCAGCCTAGAAGGTTGTTATGGACATCATCATGCAGAAACCTACATCAGGTCATGTGGGAAAACTTTTTTACAACGGCTTGCGTAAATATTTTGATATTCGAACACACATACTTAGAGAAGAATTTGATTGTATGAATGATATAAAACATTGATAAATAAGAAGATATTTTAAAAAAAACAAAACAAAAAAAAAAAACAAGGACCTGCCCAATAACAATAAAGATGACTCAATAAGACAACAAAATGGACAAAATGAAAGAAATTTGACAATTTGGCAACTGAAAAATATCTCTCTTCCATATTTTACTCTAGGTGTATGAATAACCATGTCGCACAGTACAACAGTTATCAAATGCTAGGTCGAAGATCAGGTCATGACCTGTTGAACACGAGAATGTCTTGTCTTTATAAAACAAACACTCAAAAAGACAAACAACTCCAGCCTGTCCATCAGGATTGCCTCAGTGACTTATGTGAAGGACACCAGTTAGAGCCATAGGACAACAGTTTTCACTACTAATAACTAGTTTTATCTCTTGTCAGTGGGACTAACAGCACTGAGATGATAGACTCATCATAAAAAGGACAATATAGAGAAAAATAATGAGTTAAGAATACTTATAATGAAATGGAATGTCTGTTCAAAATCCAGAAATGTTTGGGTGCACTGACAATGTCAGAGAGGAATGGTGTGTTTGTTTAGTTTTTCTTGTAATTTATGTCGCTACTCTGGTTTCTGGTCTATTTTTCTTAATAATAGTGCCTTGTAACCCTTCTGGGCTGCGTACAGTGTTTTTTCAAATGACACAATAATAAAAACTAAATTTAAAAAAAAAATCTAATTATAGACTCATAGTAGAGATCCTCAACTTGCTTTGCCTGGGGGCCACTTTTGCTAAATGACAGACATTATTTATCAGATAAAACAAATAAACATGAACAAGGCCCATAAATCCTCTTTCTTTGAAATTCTTTATTTTCAAATTAGCTGACTTATTAACTGAACTTATTAACTTAATTACCTTGGTGCTATGACAGATAAATGATATTTTACTCCATTTAATAACTGCAACTGCATTTTAGTTGTAATGCTTTGAAAGCGTTTATACAACATAAAACAGCTGAAACCTCTTCCACCATGCAATCACAGAAATGCTGGAATGATTCATAAACATAAACCATCAAACATATTTCAGAATTTCAGAAACATTTCATATTTCAGGGATTAGAATTATCCTCACTTCTGTGTAAGTTTTACTCCTCTTCAGCCAATAGTTGTCTTCCCCTGTATTGTTCACAATCTGATCCTGCTACACTTTGTACAGCCTAAAAGGCCATCACACAAAGATCAGCCTTGTCTGTTCCTGGAAAAAACAGTGGGTGAATTTGAAAATGGTCAAAGGGGACACCCGGCACCCTATCAGCGGCCAAATTTGGCCCGTAGGCTGGAAGTTGAGTATCACTGACTCACAAATTCAGGTAGAATTCCATGAGCTAGACAGCCAACATACTGTGGGTACACTGTCGTCTTTCACAGCTTTGTCTCGCTAAGTCTCACACCCTGGAAACAAAAGCTGAAAAAAGTTGGTTCTTCGTCTCCATCACAGTGATCTCTGGCAGTTTTTTTGTTTGAAGAAAAATAAACATTGCCGCTAACGGCAGCCTCTGGCCACCAACTGAACAAGTCCCCAGTGTGAGTTGAGTCAGAGTTATATAACAGAGCATAGCTGGTCAGTTACTGCTCTGTTGTTTGTGTCAAATTCTTTGCAGATGTTGGCCAAAGTTGTCTTTTTCCATGGGTTCTTGACCCTGGTTGTTTGGATAGTTTGTTTCCAATCCACCATCTCAGTGCTCAGACTAAGACTGAAACAACCAAACCATTAAAGAACAACCAACAGATTGTTGCATGGCCTTCCTCAGAAAATATGCCTAACTCCCCCTCTCCTTTTCAGATATGCGCAGTGTGCTTGGAGGAGTTCAAACAGAAAGACGAGCTGGGGATCTGTCCATGCAAACATGCCTTTCATAGGAAGTAAGTGTAACGTTTTGTTGACATTCATGGACACACACACACGCACACACACACACACAGAGTCAAGGACACGTGGATCAGTCCAGATTTCCTTAACAAAGTAGCATATTTTCATGCCTCTTTATTCATTAACCCTCTCTTAGGCATTTTAACCCACAGGGAGTATAAATAAAAATAAATAAACAAATAAATAAAAACACAAAGAGAGACACATTTTTCAGAGTCTAAAGTGAGGTTATTGCAAAGTCATTGCTTGGCTGGAGTGCATGTTTGTGACCTGACAAAAAGTTCATGATTATATGCTGTATTTTTGTACACAAACTAAAGCCAAGTGTGCATGAAGTGAGGAGCTACACAGGACATGATAGACTGCTTGAGCCAAGTTTATCCCACACCTCCCCCCTCGTGCCCTCACCATTTCGACTGAGTTGTTTATATCAGCACGACACCTCCCTTGGCCTAGTTTTTTCCCCCAGTTGCAGCAAGAGTGGTCACCACTCACTGAATCCACTGTATAAACACCCCCTTTAGTGTGTGCGTGTGTGTATGTGTGTGCTGTTTTCAGAGAAAACAGACATTCCAAGCAGACTGTTGGAGCATGCCGTCTTCTCATGCAGACAAACAAAATTTAAGATCAATAAACTGCAAAAACTAAAGTAAAATATTACATTCAGGAGTAATGCGTTGTATATTTAATGCTTTTAATGTTTATACGGCAGCCTGAAGTGTCAGTTTAATTAGTTGTTTTTAATGAACTTCCATCAACAGCTACACTGTAATTTCAAGGAACCTCACATTTCCTAACTTCTATTCACATAACTGCAACAATTAAAGTAGGGATGTAACTAACAGTTATTTTCATTACTGATTAATTTGACATTTTTGCAATGAATGGATCTATCATTTAGTCTTTAATAGGGATGTAACAATATATAGAATATTGCAATGTCTCAATACTGTACCAAACTGTGATGATATCTACCGTGATATTACGTAATTATTTTATTTTATTGTTTTTATTTTTATAAGGGCTGCTAAGACTGCTGCATTGTTTTTGGTTTGCAATTGTTTGTACATAATTCAGACATTCATCATCTAAAACAAGTTATTTATGCACATGCTCAGGTCATGGCTGGTTGCTTTTGTTTGATTTTATTATAGAAGGAAACCAGAAGCACTTTAAGTTAAAAGGAAAATGAAGATATACAAACAAAAAATGCTGTATATATCAGAATTATTATTTAATGAAGCCATTTTTTTTCAAGACATAATTTTTCATTGTTTTGTTTTTTTATTTTGTATTGAGGACTTTTAATCTTGGTATTATCATACCTTGAGTCTTTTTTAACGTTACATGCCTCGTCTATAAACTTCAAAAAACAGTGAAAAATACCAGTTAAAATATCCCAGAGGACGGAGTTATGTCGTCATATTGTTTTCTCTGCTCGAAAGCTCAAAGATATTCAATTAACAATGAAACTAGAGACTAAAACACCAAAACCTCACAGTATTGAAGCTGGAACCAAACCAGTATTATGGCTTGAAAAAAACAAAACAAAAACCAACCAAAACTAATTGATATCCTGAGCAGTTGTTGATTCATTTTATGTCAGTTGACTAATGAGTAACTTGACAGATACAACACAGAACCGTTGGGGTTAAACAGTGATCTGTTAATAAACCTGCACCTGCATGTGTGTCAGTTACTGACAGTGCTGGGACTACAGCTGGATGTGTTGATGTGCTACATGACCTAAGATATGACCTCATCCACTTGTTTAGTGTGGTTGGAGGATGTGTTTGTTCAAAAGAAAATGTGTGAGCTAGTCATATTTAGCTGCGGTACATTCACAGCCACAACATACTGACCCTGAATAGCCGCTTCCTCCTAACACAGTGATCCAGTACTACTGTCTGAGTTACCCTGAGTGAAAGCTGGGGCATTGAACTGCCCCTGGGCCACTGAGGACTGCAGGGTAAAGGGCACTGATGTTTAGCTCATAGGAGCTTATGAGCATCCACATAAAATGTCATCTTTGATCATGACAAAACCAATCAGTCCTATAAAATTGAAAGCAACGGTTTGTAGTTTGCTTCTTCACAGAGAACAGATGCTGCGGTCAGTTTGGCATTTATAATGAATTCCTGAAATTTAAGTTTTTGTGGTGAGAAAAATAACTAAACATCCAAAGGAACTGCAGTAATCACATAAAACCCCTCTCTGCTGTTCATCTGCATTAGATCCTGACAGATTTTTAGGTTACCACTAACACTATTGGAGGGTTTTAAAAATCTGATATAGGGACGCACCGACTGTTTTTTGCTTCACATCCCGAACACAAAACAACACGTGAGCTCATACTTTCAAGCTTATATTTCCTCTAATCTGTGGAAACTAATAGCTGCTGACTGCACAATGCTAACTCAACCTGTTACTCAGGCTTCAACACTCCACACTGACCAGCAAAGTATCATGGCAAAGTATGATGCTTCCGTCCTAACCCTCACATACAAGCCTGCCTATGTTGACGCTCTAATTTGTGCAGTCTGTGTCCATACAGAGGGGCGACAGTAGTGACTTTGAACAGTGTTTGAGAGTCAAGCTAACCCTAAGTTTCCATTTTCTCTACCCCTTTATTTATCTCTGTCTTTCCTGCCTTAACAATATGATCACTGTTTGTCTTCCCTCCAGGTGCCTCATTAAGTGGTTGGAAGTGAGGAAAGTGTGCCCGCTGTGCAACATGCCCGTCTTGCAGCTCGCCCAGCAGGCCGGCAGCACGGAGCCCCCTGTGCCAATACAGCAGCCTCTGCCCGGGATCGAGAACCTGGTGTAGCCACGGATTCAGACCCCCTCTTACAGTACACTACAGTCACACATCCCATCACTCGTACTCCCCACCTGTACAGGTACACCTTGGTATGAGTCTGTGGACAGGACAGACCAAACAAACTGGAGTTACTGCGCAGATGCTCACAAAAATCGGTAAATCTGCATCTCTCTTATCAATGCATTGGATCAGTAAATGGATATCTTGATATCAGTTCTGACTGATAATCAACTGTTTTCATGTTTTTCTTTTCGCGGACAATGAAGAAGAGTTGATGTAGAAGAAGTTTCGTTCTTGGCCAAGACGTGGTCGATAACTTTTTCACAACCAAAGCACTTTTTCTGGGGACACCAGCTAAAGACCAGGAGAAAAAAAAAAACACAAAAGCCAAGAACTACAATACACTAAAATATAAATTGTTTCTTCTTTTTTTTTTAACAAGCACTTTACGAGAAGTCGAACCTTAATTGCTTGTGATCGTAGTAGCAAGGTCATGTTTTATATTTTATCATTAACTATTATTTCTGTGTACAGTACAAAGCCACAAGGGTTTTCAATTTTAATTAGTAAACTTTGATTTTTAAACAAGAATATATATATATATATCTCAAAGGGACAACAATACCTATGTCGGTAGATGTCAGGAAATTTGGACAACGCTTTGTGTTCTAATTGCACACATACACACATACACTCACATACATAAGAAATTAAGCTCAAAGCCACCTCGAGACTTTATGTCTGAATAAATGTGAAAAGTTTGAATGTGTTAAAACCAGAATTTTTCACACTAAGCCTACAGAATTTGTTCCCTCATCACCTGTTTGTCATTCATCACAATGTGACTGTTTTTATTATCCTTTTTCATAATTCTGTCAACACAGGAAGGTGATACAGTGAACAAATTATATTTTCATTGAAGGAACTTACCGGGTAACATCACCTATATACAAGTGCTGTTAGGCAAGCACAGGCTATATATATCTACTGTCACGTAGGGCTGGGTATCCATACTCAATACCTTCAAAGTAATCACCGAAATAACCCAGTACTGTGTAGTGTTGAAGTTTCTACAGTCAAACGATACCTGCATTTGATCTTATTTGTACCTAGGATTAGAAAAAATGACTATTTCTATGGTTTTGCTCTCAAGGAATCATCACAAGTGTTCTTCAATTTAATGTGAAATGTGTATTGGCTACAGCAGTTGCAACCGATACAGTTTTGGATCTGGCACTTCAACATGCCGAGATGCCACCAAAACAGTCTGACTATATGACACGCCTGTGGCAAATAAATGCAGAAAATGTGGAAGGATTATTTAAGCAATTCTTCCAATCACATCGTAAGTATCGAATGATGTCAAAAAGAAAGGTGTCAAATTAAGTACTCTATTGGTATTGGTACCACTTTTAGGGTATTGGTACTGGTATTAGGGGTGTCACACTGTCTATTAAAGCTACTACAAGGAACTTTGATATTTTGTTGATTTTGGAGTCCCCTGTGGACAAAAGCCGTTGTGTTTCCACCGTAATAACCACAAAATATAAAATTAAAAATTATTTAAATTTTTAAATTAAAGGCAGGATTAACTATCGTAAGCTACAAAGCCACGAACATTAGCATAGCCAGCTAACTAACGCTAGCTTACTAGCTGCAGTAACTTTACCTCCAGCCAAACTTGTTAGATACCACTGTATCTGCATTAGTTATGCAGGGGGTTTGAGGAGGAGGATGTGGGCTGGTGCATAATCTAGGTGGGCCGACGACGATTCATCTCTCTCTGGTTTGCTGTCTCAGGTCTAAACCGGGTTAGCTTAGCTCTTAATGCTGCTGTCTTCCGTGATTGTGGTCCGTCTGGGTCAAAATCCAATCCTTTTCCCACGTTATTGAGTGTATTTCTGTAATCTATCATATAGATATACCTGCCATATTTCACCATCCAACCCGTGTTTGCTCAGATGCTTTAGCCTCAGTCTTTTAGCATAATGTTACATCATGTACGCAGCTGCTAGCTAGCTTTGCATATACACTTTCACAAGGTTCGTGTTTTAAAACATGAGCGATAAAAACATTAAAATGTCAACCGGAGACTTCTCAGCCCTCTCAAGCGTTAGCTTATGAAATCTGCTTATGAGTCATTTTAGCCGACAAGATCCAGGGTTGTCGGCTAGAAATGAGAAACTGCTTTTGTTGACATCTCTAAGGAATAACAAACCTCGTGTTACAACAGTTACTCCCATAAACTGCATAAATGCAGTGCAAGAATGGAAAGTTTGGCAGGCTTAGCAACAGTAACTAAAGGGGGCGGTGCTTAGCGAATAGTCACTTGTTTTAGTTTAGTTTAGTTTAGTTTTACTTTAAACTAACTTAAGTACCCCTTATAGTATGAAGCACTTTTCTGTGGCAATTTGCTGGCACCATGAATTTGAAAATGTAAATAACAGTTGTGACCTTAAAATCTAAACGTGCACTCAGAGAATCGTGACACCCCTAACTGGTATTGTAATTTTTAAAGCGATACTCAGCCCTACTGACACCCCAGGCATTACTCATGACTTTTCTTTATCCAAAAAACAATTCAGGACATCTCCAAGAGAAAATTTCAAAGTAACTGATTCAGCTACTGTGATTATTTAACCAGTATTAGGGTATTTAAGCTGGTGCTTTGTCTATAGAGCTGTTTTACAGAACAAACACACCAGTAATGAGGCAATATTAAACAAAATATCCACAAAATGTAACATAAATGTTCCAGTTTCTGCTGCTGCATCATTTTATTTTATTTTATTTTATTTTATTTTATTGAAGCTGGGCTGTGTGAATGATACAGTGGCTCCACAAAACAAAACAACAAAATGTCGAACGGTCATGGTGGTTTATTTTAAACTAGCATCACATATCCTTGCTAGAAAAGGACTGCTAATTCCATTTAGGAAGAGACCAGGATGTGGCAGGCGTTTGCCTTCTGTGCTCTTCAACTCCTACTTCAAATGTGCTGCACACACAGTAGCAGCTATTTTTGCTTCCACCCCACTAGATTATTTGTATTTATTTTTTTATTTATTATAATTTCTTGGTACAGCTGAACAGAGTGAATGAGTTAGCGGACCGACATCAGAATCACTACCCTCAGCATATCATCAGCTCAAGATACACACTACTTTGTAAAACACATGAATACAGGGAGGGGCTCAAGCTGCCCCCGCATGGCCACCACCATTGCCTGGGCTGCCAGAGAGTCTGTGGTCAGCAGGTTGTAATGAAGCAGTGTTTTCATTCACACACACACATGCAGGGTAGTTTTTGGCTGCAGTATTCTGGTGCTTTCGCCTCTCTCTCTCTTTCTGTACGGTACTGGGTGCTTTTTGTTTTGTGCCACACATACAGTAAGTCTGAGCCCTGCCGGCTTTTGTGGTTATGTTTTTTTTGTTCTCATCCCTTGTTAGCTGCATTTAGTGAATGTGTTGTGGGTAAATGTGCTGATCTAAAAGAGTGGCTAAAAAAGACAAAAAGCTGTGCTTCAGAGTGATGGACCTAAGATAAGTTGTAGATTGTCTTTTACATGTGATTTGTATTGTCAAATGACAATCACACATTATCTTTAAAGGCACAATCTGTGATCCAAATGTAAACAATGGAGTAGTCCCACTGTAAGAAAATAGAACTAAAAATAGAACCTGCTGTCTCACACAATGAAAAACATTAGATGACATTTAAATCTAATTTTTCAATGTGTTCTGGTGCCGTAAAAGGCTTCTTCACATGTTGATTAATGATAAATAAGCAACAACTAATCAGGCTTTTGATTGGAGTAGAAACACACCAAAATTCGAATTTCCATCTAACTGAATGTCTAACACAAATATTTTTGGGAATACACTTAAAAATAAAACAAAATGTATATTGATTGTACTGTTAAACTGCAAAATTCCTTGTTAGACTTTATGCTAACACTGTTAGGTTCCCAGCACATGGATGGTTTTAAAAAGTGACAATAGATTTCAGCTTTTATGGCAGCAGACCATTGTTACTCTGACCTCTGTGGTCTGAATGTTGTCACCTCTGCTGATTATCTGCTCACGGCCCACAGGTGTGACCTTTGTGGTTAGGTCAGAGCATGCAGCAAGGTGAAAATGTCAATTGTTAGATGAGAGCAAAAGCAGGGTTCCTTTATCCTGTTTAACATATCAGTCAGTCGTTTCATGCCCTTAACGAGGTCCGGTCCTCTGACATTAATGCAGCGCTATGCCACCACTGATGAAAAGCTATGAACAAGAATTTTAAAGCAACTCTTTCAAAGAAACACATTTGCTGGGTTGCACCAACAACGATTAACTTTTAAACCTCATTAAATTATGTTTTAACTTCAAATCTCATCCTGACAGTCTGACAGCCTTTTTTCCTTACTGTGCTGTTGTCTGTTTTTAATCTTATATTGTCTAAATCATATTGCTCCATTAAATTGGCCAACATGTTTGTTTTTTTTCAAAGAAGGAGAAATTCATCATGAGTAGGCTAACGTGGCTAACTATTTTTTGCTTGCTAGCAAATAATGTAACATTTTGTTAACTTCTTAGCTTGTTGGCAAACACTAGCATCTTGTTGTTGCTAGCTTGCAAACGATGTAACATTCTGTTCACCCCCCCCCCACATTTATACTTTCTAGGTCCCAACAGTCTTTGGAAAGTTATTTTCATTTATTTATGTTCATTTGAGAGAGGAAGCATCACCATATTGATTAATCTTACTTAATTTACATTACTGAACTTGGATTTACTAAGCAGAGATTAGTTTTTAGTTGTGCCAGAGAGCTCTGCTTAATTTTAATGTAGTTTTGCCAAATTCTGATCAGAACTAAATTAATCGTTGTTGGTGCCCAGTCATTGTCCAGATTAGCCATATTTGAACAAAAAATGCCACAATAACAAAAAACTAAGATGAGGGCTGCGTTAATCGACAATATCACAACCTCTTCGCTCTACCATATATTAATAATTGTGACCAGAAAATCATTTTTATGGCCTGGCTTGTTAGTGGAGAGGTTGTGGCTTTATGTTCTGTGTGTTGATGTTCTGTATTTGGTACCTTTTTGCTTCTTTGGTTCTGAAGAGGCTGTAACTGTTTTATTGAACTTGTATCTCGCTGCAAATGTTTCAGTGTGAAAACCAACACTTTCCAATACCATCATCTTCAAAATTTCATGATATAGATTATACATTGGCGAGTATTTCTGCCACTGTCCCTGAAAACAACATAACACAAGTCTTAAAGCTTTGTTCCTGCTCATAGTGTTGTCTCAGAATGTAAGGTTCACGAGTGAGAGAATAGGAGGAGATTTAATGTGAAAGCATGCTATTTTGCATAGTGAAGTTGCCACTGATATCACCTTTGTTAAATGTATGTAGACTGTAGTATCAGTAGTATACTAGTAGTGTATTTATATATAAGGTGCACAAAAGAAAATGCTCCTTCATCTAAATCTAAATGGCAGCTGAACACTTCCTGCCATTTGGCCATCTTAAGTGTTGTGTTTGATTGTAAACACTTTTAGCCTTTCCACCTGAACTTCCCAGTTTCCTTCCTGTGTGCCGTCCTAATCCCACTGGAAAAAAAACAAAGTGCCAACCTAAAATGAGCTGTTGTGAATCAAAGTCACAGCCTGTGAGAAAGAAGGTTCTGGATTTTGAAAAGAAAAGTGTCAGATGTATGGCCAGAAAAAGAAAAGAAAACCGAGCCAGTCATGAATAGAGTAATAAATGGCTTCCCGACACTGAAATCAACATTGACGTCAGTGCTGCTTCTGAGTTAACTCTATTATAAATAGACAAGACACAATCAGATGAAATACGACAGCCGGGAACACTGCTTCAGATCAAAAATGTACAAGTAGAAAGCGTCTGAATGGTGGCATAAGAAAGCCATCCATACGATAGTCCCCTCAGGGCACGATGTTTGATGGCAGACAGAGTTCTGGCAGAATGACTGTTTTATTAAAAAAAACAAAAATAGAAAAATGTGGTACACACATCCTCTGTGGACGAGGGGTCTCATTATATTTCCATGGTTGGTTTTAGCGACCAGACCATTTAGAATTTTTAATCTCTATCACTGCCTCCCTGAAGTGAACTTTCTTCCTCTTTGTATGGTGTGTTATTTATTCCTCTGTAGCTCTGATTATTGCCCTTCCAGCTGACAAATAAATCCCCTCCCTCTGTGTACACATACAAACCCCACCCCCCACCTTTACCAGCGTACCTGACCACCCCGACCCCACTCCCTCCCCCATACCCACACAACCCCTTTTTGTTAACACTGATTATGTTTGTGAACTCTCACAGACATTGTTTGTAAAACTAAGAATTCTGCAGCAGAATATTTTTGGAGACAATTGCTGTACAGTATTTGTAAGCTCTATTTTTGTATATTGCTATTTTGGAGAAAATAATATGCTTTTTTTTTTTCTTTTCTTGTTTTTGCTAATTTCATGTTTATTCATTTTAAGAAAATGTTGCATGTGACTGACTTGAACTGTAAATAAAATTTCCAAGTTTTGGAAAGATTTGAGTGTTTTTCTTTCATCCAAAAGATTCTACCCTGAATGTGATCTAAAGTTGTGTAATGCCACAGATCTTCAACATGTGGCAAATGTGCCAAATGGAACTTTTTGACTTTTAAGATGCTGACAGTAGGTAAATCCTAGTAACTTATTACAGTTTTTCTCGATTGCTTTGGCTCATTTCTTGAAACAGAAATTACATTCTCAAAACTCTAGGTGCATTTGGCAAAATAGTCTTATGGTTCAGCAAAACACCATAACTCACCTGCAAAAGGTCATATCTCTCCCAAAACAGTTAACTCATGTGCCAAAAGTAAATCATTTTCCCATTTAAATAGTCAGTGCCACCAAAATGCAAAGTTCTTTCTCAATTGCTTTGGCTCATTTCTTGAAACAGAAATTACATTCTCAAAGCTCTAGGTACATTTGTCAAAATAGCATGTACGGTTCAGCACAACACCATGGCTTACCAGCAAAAGGTCATATCTCTCCCAAAACAGTTTACTCATGTGCCAAAAGCAAATCATTTTCTCATGTAAGTGGTCAGTGCCACCAAAATGCAAAGTCCTTTTGGCATTCTGTAAGTACTGCTGGTCAAAATGCTTAGATGTTTTGTCATCATGGAAGCGGTCCATTGAAATATCCCTCATCTCTGCATTTCAATCCTGGTCTAGTCCTTCATTGTCACTGCAGGGTTCATGATGTTTTTTGTCTACATAACAGAATACAATTGTGTATCAAACTAAACAAGAAGGATAATTTCAACAGTAGCCTACAAGGTCTGACATCACACACTGCACTCACACTGCCATGGAACTGAATTGTATTTTTAGTAAATGGGAAAAGGATTTACTTTTGGCACATGAGTTAACTGTTTTGGGAGAGAAATGACCTTTTGCAGGTGAGCTATGGTGTTTTGCTGAACCATAAGACAATTTTGCCAAATGCACCTAGAGTTTTGAGAATGTAATTTCTGTTTCAAGAAATGAGCCAAAGCAATCGAGAAAAACTGTATTCACTCACATAAAGTAACTGCTATACATCATAGTGAAAAGAAAATTTATACAGCACAATATACTGTAAATAAACTCATCAAACACAAAACAAAGGAAAATTATATGTTGCCAACAGAAACTACAGTAATGCTGGAGTGTCACTCAACCTCTGATCAAGCTCTATATATATGGTTGGCAGCATTGATACTCATGCACCTGGTCATCTGAGATGTCACTGTGACCTGCCCCCTTCATCACTCAAGTTCTAGTTTCACCTGACAGTCAATCACAGTTATCAATTTAGCAAATGTTCCAAGAGATTCATGTTATATAATGGGATGTTACTCATGGTATTATGTCCCTGACATATTTTGACAATTGAATGGACCATTTTGCATGTGATGATTTACACATTGAAATGATGCTGACATGTTTTGGAGAGAACAACCATTTGACTGAGAAGTGACAGTCAGCTTAGATCACAAGGTATATTCACTTGGTACTT
>JAJHUR010137687.1:0-34771 GCA_027495735.1 Lutjanus campechanus | reverse complement strand
TGCTGTTGTTGCTGTCCAGGTGGTGCTCGATCCTCCTCCTGTAATCTGCCTTGGCCGTGCGGATGCCCTTCTTGAGATTGGAGCGTGCTGCACTGTACAGAGCCCCCTCCCCTGTCCTGAAGGCGGTGTTCCTCTCCTTCAGCAGCTGCCGGACCTCCTTTGTCATCCATGGTTTCTGGTTGGGATAGACCCGAATGCGTTTGTCCACCGTGACAGTGTCTATGCAGTACTTAATATAACATAACACACTGTCTGTAAACACCTCCAGGTCTGGGTGTTCAAATATGTCCCAACAAGTCCTGTCAAAACAGTCCTGCAACTGCTGGGAGGCGCCGTTGGGCCATGTTTTTACAGTCCTTATGGTGGTAGGGGCAGTTCTCCTGAGGGGGGTGTATGCTGGAATCAAAAGCAGTGACAGGTGGTCTGACTGGGCTAGGTGTGGTAGTGGCTTGGCCCTGTAGCCTTTCTTAATGTTTGAGTAGACCTTGTCAAGTGTGTTAGCTCCTCTGGTCGCACATTTGACGTGCTGATGTAATTTTGGGAGCGCTGCTTTAAGGTCCGCGTGATTGAAGTCCCCCGCAATAACACATGCAGCATCAGGGTACCTGCTCTGCTGACTGTTGATGCTGTCATGTAAAAGTCCAATAGCTACGCTAGCGTTAGCATCTGGTGGGATGTAAACACCAGTAATCAAGACAGCAGTGAACTCTCTGGGGAGGTAAATGGGACGACACTTGATAATCACATACTCCAGATCCGGGGAGCAGTGACAGTCTATGGTCACCGTGTCAGTGCACCAGGTGTTGTTGACATACACACATAGTCCCCCTCCTCTGCTCTTACCGGAGTCACTTGTCCTGTCCTGACGATGTATTGTGTAGCCTGTTAGCTGGACGACCGAGTCTGTGATAAGAGAGTGTAGCCAGGTTTCTGTGATCAACAGAATGCAGCTGTCCTTTATGGCACTGTTGATCGTAACCTGGAGCCTCAGATCATCCATCTTGTTTGCGAGGGATCTGGCGTTGGTGAGGAAGATACTGGGAAGCGGTGGTTTGTGGGGTTGCCTCCGTAGCCTTACTAGCACGCCGGCTCTGCGGCCCCTCTTCTGCTTCCTCTCCCGACGCCTCCTTCTTCGCCTCCCCGCTGGGATGGTAATCCACGGGGAGCCGGGGTACCTCGCAATGTCCGCAGGGATATTGTGTGAGCGGATAAAGTCCGAAGATACGCTTTGCTCGTGGCAGACTCCGATTTTAAGGAGATCCTGACGATTGTACTTTTCGCAGAAAGTAAACCGCATACAAAGCAACAGACTCAACAAGTACATACTCAAACGCAAGTACACATTCAAACGCAAATACCGACAGGGAAAGCACTGAGCCGCTGCAACTACGTGCGCCGCCATCTAGTAAAGCCAAGCTTATTGACAAATTGTGACATGTATGTATGTATGTATTTGTATTTCCTGTGACTACTTTGAAATTTGAAAGCCAATGCTTGTTTCGCCAGTTAAATATTTTTAATGTGAAGCTCCAGCAGTAGGAATTCTTCAGTTTGCAGTCACCGTAATGTAATACAATGCTATGGCTACCTTTTTGTAGATAGATTTACAATGTGGGAGATTTATGGGAAAATATTAAATTGGAGGAGAGTTTGTGAGAAGGGAAAAATACTGGAAAATCCTGGGAAACACTGGAGGGTTGACTAGTATGGTGGAAACACCAGTAATATGCCTAAACATCTTTCTAAGCAATATGGGCTTAAATTCCAGCCAAACGGGCAGCACATCCATCAGCTTAACTTGCCTTTCATGCTTTTAGCAAAGGGAGAGAAAATGAGCAAAGAAAGGGTCACAGTGCAATCACAAACTTTGAAGAAAATTGATCAGGAATCAATAAGGGAATCAATTAAGCATCAGACTGATAAGCAGAATTGATAATGGCACAGCTGTCCGTAAAATCTGATCAATTCCCATTCCCAGCTCTAGCTAGCTAGCTTATTAAGCTAATGTTAGCACCACGAGATGGTTGAAAATGCTGTCTACAGCTGACTGTTTTAAGTTTCCATCTGACTAATAAGTAACAACTGAGGGTAGTAAGCTAGTTAGCCACATAGACATGTATAAGTACGTGCCGCATTGGGAATTTGCATCGTACATCAACATCATCGCCATTTTCGTAAGGTCAAGACTGTCCTGTGAACAAATGCATTTAAAGGGGGGAAAGGCATTGTAGCGTTCATTTCTTAACTAATCTCAGTGTTTAATGTCATATTCAAGGGATTATTATCTACGTGGAGTAAGAAAAAAAAAATCACATTTTTTTTGTCACTCCATGTAGACCCTAACCCCAGGACTATAACTGTGCACACTGAGATCAGTTGATAAATGTGATAGTGCTTTTTATCCAGAAAAACTGCAGCTCCCCCGTTTATATTTCTTTGTTCACAGGCCGGTCTTGACCTAATGAAAATGGTAGCAACATCGGTGTAATGCACTAACAAGCTGAAGCTGTCAATACACCGTCTGTGTATATATGTTTATGGTTAGCCAGGCATGCTGAGCTTATTGTTACTAAGCTATGGCTGGACATTTACTGTTTGGGTGAGGGATTTATTGCCTGGTCAGTTGCATGCAGGTGGACATCAGCATTAAGATGTGTTTCTGTACCACATTTCCATATGGTCCAAATGATTAGAGTTTACATTAATAACATGTACATCTCAGTTAAAAGGATAAAAAAACAACAACTTGGAGACATTTTACATCTTTACGTCATCTCGTCTGACGTGCTTGAAAGGCCGAGTGTTTTTACTGGTGACATTCACGGCTCCGCTTAGCAACCAGAGCTCGCAATTTAGACCATAGGTGGCATTAGTCACCACCATCAGCAGCACAGAGTGGGTGGGCGACACTTAAGGGCCGCTAGACTTGTTCGCATCAGCACCAGAGTGGCTGTGTGTCTTTGACGTGCTGTTGGTGTAAGGATTATTCTGTCACAACGAAAGCAGAGGCCCAAAACGTGTTGCCTGTTTTGTCACGTTCTACATGGGGACAAGTTTCTCTAAGGATTTGTGCAGCCAGTGAGCAGAGACTGGAATGTGAACAAATAAAGGGTGAAAATGAAGGGAGAGCCGAGGCGTTGCATTCCTCAAAAGCTCAATTTGGACAGGGCTTCATTTCAGCAATTTCCTCTCAAATTTATTTACCCTTAACGCCAATGAGGTATTAGTGAAAGTGGCACAACATGTTCAAGCTGAAAACAATGAGCATGCAGCTCACATAGAGCGCCTTTATTGGTCTTAATATGAAATCATTTGGAACATTGGCACAGCCTCAGAGGGATAGCTCAGATGGGACAAACAATTAAAAGGTAGCAAGCGAGAATTAGCGTGGGGGGATTGCTCAGAGAAAAATAATATTTCTTATACCCTTCAGAATTTGTTTCTCTTCTGGGCCATTGCATCTTTGTGCCTGGAAATCTCTGGTGCGTTTGCTGTTTAGCCCCCATACTCCGTCTTGCCAACTTAATTAGCATCGGTAGAGTTGGATTGTCAGACTTTAATAAGCAGCTGTGATGATGGAGGCATTAGGATGAGGTTGTCAGCACTTTAGAGGGGGATCCAGTGTTGTGGGTGAGTGTGAGACGTACAGCGTCACATAGAGGATTATTCAGGAATCACAGAACAACACAATGCCTTCCTCTAGTTCAAAAGATTCAAATATGCAAGGCCTAAATACTTAAGCTGCATTTGAATAGTAAAATATTCACTCTTAGTTTTGTTAAGAACTAAGTTAAGAATTTGCGCAATTGTCGCCTTGATTATGATAAGCTTAAACACCAACTAATTATGAATCACTAATGTCCCTTATTTTCATTTGTATGGTTGTGAAAGCTGAAAGATGATTTCATCTGTGGAGCCGCGCTTATCTGCCTGTTTGATTTTTGTCTGGTCGAGGTAATCAGCAAAATGTTTCATAATCAATGCAGCCGCCGCTGTGGGTCACTGATCACGGATTTGCAGCATTTAGTAAAGAGCCCAGTGGCAGCCTTTTCTAATAACACAACTCGCTGCCAGTCAAGTGGAGTGTTTTTTCCCCCCCACCCACTGTCTGTTTACTTAACACTGTCTAGCAATTTCTCTTTGTTCATTTATGTACACTCTTTGTCTTCCCTGTTTGCAATATAAGATAAGCCTGAAATACAAAACATATATGCTAATCTATACATTATTATTGTTTATATGCCTTTGTATATGTTGGGGAACCTTCATAAAGGGATAGTTTGAATTATTTAAGGTGGGGTTGTTTGTAATAGTGAATTACCTACAGTAGATGGTGGTTGGCATGCCCCCAGTTTGGAGAAGCAGCAGCAGTACTGGTGCAGGAAGCTAAACAATGTGGACAGGGTTGCAGAACTCTGGAGTTGCCTGTCTACTGCCGTCTCACTCTGTTGGTTTCTTTGTGTTATCCTGAATCCTAAGTAACATTTTAAATATCAAAGTCACACAATAACACAAACTAACTAACTGATGAGGCAGTGGTAGACCAGCAACTCCTGTGTTTGTGAGGTAAAATGACTTCACTAATACATACAATACATATACCTCATACAACCCCACATTAAATAATCTGAACTATCCCTTAAGACATTGATGTACTGTATTAGAGTATTGCTTTTGTATAATTCTTGCATGCCTTGAAATTCCTTAAAAGTAGAGCCCTATGCAGGCACTGTGCTTATGTATAATATCAATGTTTTTAATATAAGATTTGAGATTTTGGTTTATGTTCAGCTTAAAGGGGCAGTTCACCCCAGAATCAAGAGTGCATATTTTTCCTCTTACCTCTAGTCTTATTTATTGATCTGGATAGTTTTGGTGTGACCCTTCGCTAAGCCCTCCTGAGAACAACTGTCCATTCATAGTTTAGCATCTGTACCTAGGGTGCCATAGCCCTGTTAAGTTTTGCATTTCTCTACATGTTGAAGTGGCGTACGTGGGGCTCTAAGACCAGCGATACCAGCGAGTTTGAAGGGTGGGATGTTTTTTGTAGTCTTTCAAAAACATAATCACAAGAGCAAACGTGTGAGGAAAGGATCAGACATTGCTGTTTTCTGCTCTAATGTAAGCTGCAAACATTAGGATGTCCGGCTAACTAACACTAATGCAGTAATGTTATCTCCAGCCAAACTTGTGCTAGATATCACTGCATTTATCAAACTCATGGCTTATTCTCGGGGGTTACAGGTCTCAGAGGTCATTCTGACCACATTACTAATGATTTTTCCGTGTTAATCCTTTTAGAAGGTAGATTAAAAAAAAAAAAGAAGGCAGGACCTTACATCTCGATTTTTAATTTAGATCTAACACTGCAAGACATTAACCTGATTTATTGTGTTGTCGATACAAGATTGTAAGTCAAATGATAAAATATGTTAGCGAAAAACATTTGATCGAGGGAACCTCTGCTGATTTATGAAAGAAGACCTCACCTCAGCTTTTTGGGGGAGAGTGAGTAATGAGACCATTATTCAAACGGCTTTGATGCAAGGATCAATACTGTACTGACTGGAATGTGAGTTTTTACTGAAGAAGAGATGATAAGTTTCTGACACCCGATTAGGAAACGCTGCAGCTGTTCACATAGTAAAAAAAGAAATTCTATCCACAAATGTGCACATGGGCTGGCAAATAACTGCTGATTGTCCTTTTTTATGCAAACAAGGACAACAACAGCACTGTTTTCTGGTGCGGCGTCATGCTGGGAGCGCTTGTTTTATTCATGAAACTGTTGAACATGGCCTGTTAGTCTTTAATGTGGCCAAATAAAAGTGCCTGCATATTTTCAGAGAACTGTCAAAGGGAAATGGTAGTTGAATCCAAAACCCCCAGAAAGGATTTTATTTGGAGGCGTTGCACATGTTTCTGCACATGCTGAAGTAGTATTTTCCTCACGGTTCAGCAGAGACACTCTGATCTTTTCAGGGCACATAGAAGAGACTGAAAGAAATGATTTAATGGTTCCACAGACAATTTGAAGACTAGATTTTTTTTTAAGATGAACTATTGGCTCTGCCAAACTCACTTTACACAAGTGAACATTCCCTCAGACATTTTCATCTTTGCAAGAGAACATAAGGTTATGACCAGTAAATGGGTAGTTGAACCTTTTTGCACGAAGCAGCCTTTGGCAAAACAGCAGTCGGCGAGCAAGCGCATCATCCCTCTGTTTGTGTGTGTGCGGTGCTTGAGCGCGTGTGTACACTCCTGTGTGTAAGGCTGCCAGTGGCATTGGCTAGACTTCTTCCTCCTCTCTGGCTATGCTGTGCACAGACAGACAGCTCGCCCACAGCAGCGCCAGCTCACTGCCTTAATATGTTTTGACAGAGGAAGCTTCATCACAGCTCTCGACGCCCATCTGCAGCATGGAGCATGAAGCTGAGGCTCGCCTAATGATTATAGACCTTCAGAGGGGAGGTCTGCTCACCAAGACTTTTTTTCATGGGCAGAATGTAGCTTAGAGCTGCAACAGTTTGTCGAATAATTGGTTAGTTGATTGAAAGAAAATTAACTGCCAACTATTTTATTGATTGTACTAATTGTTTCAGTCATTTTTCAACCAAAATGTCAAACATTTGCTGGTTCCAGCTTCTTAAATGTAAGGATTTGCTGTTTTTCTTTGTCATTTATGACATTTATTTACTAATGAAGTGATTCATCGTGAAAATAATCTGTAGATTAATTGATAATGAAAATAATCCGCTGCAGCCTGACTGTAGCTCACAAATTAACAGCATAACAAGAGGGAAATCTGTCACCTTTGTTATTTATCTTCAACCTATGCAAACTAATTGTAAGTACATTTTTATGTTTCATTTTCATTTTTATCCAGCAACATGATCACATATTTTTTAACAATGCCCTCAGCTCCATTTTTCTGCGACTTTAAATGTGATAACAGTGCCACTATGACACAGCCTGGTCTTGGGTTTATCAGCACTGTCCCCAAAACTCAGTTTCCTGTTTTTTTTTTTCTTTCGCTTCTCTCTTTCATCTCAGTGGCTGGAAGTTACTCATCTTGCAGAAACTGGAATCCTTTCAAGTTTATGTGCCAAGCATTTGAGAGTGAAATGCTTTACCAGCCTATACCCAGAGCTCGGCTAATAGGCTTCACTGCAGCTCTCTTTATCTGTTCTATATCCCTGCATTTTTGCAGCTTGAACCTATAATGAAATATCCAGTGAATGAATCTGAAGCCACTCAGGGGGCTAATCATGCTGCAGTAATTTCAGAGGTCTTGCTGCAACGGAAATAAACTGCATCCTCTGAGCACATGCCTATCAATAGGGCTGTAAAATCATAACAATTAACCAGAGATGGGAAATATTGACCAATCCTAAAAAAAGCTAAGTTTAGTGAATTCATGTCTGGCAAGGGAGTATGAGCTGGCAACTAACACCGAGCCAGGCTTTAATGAATGTAAATTTGATTCGTGTTTAAAATTTCAGAATAACCACTGCCTTTAGACTTTGTTTTCTACTCTTATTTTTTGCTCCATTAGAGCATAACTTGTCTTATTTTCCTCTGGTTGGGGTGCAGGTTCCTCCCAGCTTTTGTGATATACCTGAAGCGTGTAAATAGGAGAAGCTTGTTCAATGGAGCAACATTTGAATGACCTCACAGGAGATAAAACCCGGGGCTATACTGCCATCTGTGTCATTACATCTACAGTACATGAGGTTGCACTGGCTGGTGGTACCTGTTTCTTGTAGTACAGTGTAGTTTTTTTTCCCCCAGCTGCTGTTATCAAATAGGTCTTGCACAAACTGCAGTTCCCTAATTCGCCACAAAGTGTCTCTGTGCTCAAATATGTGCTTCTACACCTGTTTCTGCTACTGATGAACTTGTTTACATCCTCTTCTCTATCTTGCTATAGAATATTTCTAACTCGATACATAATTTTTCTCTTTTTTGCGGCTTTGCTTTCCCTGCTCCTAACTGAAACAAGTACACACACCCACAAGCACTTGTAAGGACACAAGGCCTCTCTCATTTACAGTTTCTCCGTTTGTCCAGTGCCAAGGCATAACAGAAATCAATTACTGAGCCCTCTGCCATCGTAACATTGTGATTTAAAAGTGCCTTAAAACTCATTAAAAAGTAGAACCCCAGCTCCTAAAAAGTTGTGACATTGTGTGAAAAGTTGATAAAAACAGATTGCAGTGATTTTCAGTTGAATACAGGACAAAGACAAGATATTTAATGTTCAGACTGATTAATTATTATTATTAATTTTTTGTGTGTGTGTGAATATAGGCTACACTTCTGAATTTGATGCCTGCAACATGTTTAAAAAAAAGTTGGGACAGCGGCAATTGAAGACTGTGAAAGTTGTGGAGTGTTTAAAAAAGACCTTATTTGAAACATTCAAAAGATAAACAGATCAGTAGGTAACAGGTGATGCATAGATGGGGTGAGGTTCACCACTTTGTGAAAAACTACGTGGGCAAATAGTCCAGCAGCTGAAGGGCAACATTTCTCAACACAAAATTACAAAGAATTTAGAGATTCCACTGTCTATAATCCATATTATCATTACAAGATTCAGAGAATCCAGGGTAATGCACATCAGGGGCAAGGCTGAAAACCAACACTGAAAGCTTGAAATCTTTGACTCCTCAAGCAGCACTGCATTAAAAACGTGGGAACACCTCGGAAAACAGTTGTCAGTAAACACAGTTTGTCACTTCAGCTGCAAATGCAAGTTAAGACTCTGCCATGCAAAGCAAAAGTCATATATCAACAACATCCAGAAACGCTGCTGACTTCTCTGGGCCTGAGCTCATCTGAAATGAACTGATGGAAAGTGGGAAAGTGTGCTGTGGTTTGACGAGTCCACGTTTCAGAAATCATGGATGTCCTCTGGGCTAAAGAGGAAAAGGACCATCCAGATTTTTACCAGCGCTAACTTCAAAAGCCAGCATCTGTGATAGAATGGGAGTGTGTTAGTGCCCGTGGCATCATGGGTCATTCCAGCAAGACAATGCCAAGACACATTTTTCACATGTCACAACAGCTTGGCATCGTAGTAAAAGAGTTTGGGTGCTAGACTGACCTTCCTGCAGTCTAGACCTTTCTCCCATCAAAACTGTGTCATATACTGTATTATAAAGTGCAAAATAGGACCCAGCACCTTGAATGCACTCGCACATGAAGTTGTACTGAAAATCATTCATGTGGGATTTCTGAATACCCTGCTATACTGTAATACCTTTATACTGCCCAAGCCTTATATCAAGCAAAAATGGCAAAGAATTTCACTTTCAAAACTTAAACAGTGTCCTCAGTTCCCAAATGCTTGAGTGTTGTTAAAAGAAGAGGTGATGTATCACAGTGGTAAACATGCCCCAGTACCAACTTTTTTGGAACGTGTTAGAGGCATCAAATTCAGAATGAGTGCATATTTACAGAAAACAATTAACACTGAAAATATTGTCTTTGTACTAGGTTCAACTGAATATAGCTCAAGGCTATTGCAAATCGTTGAATTCAGTTTTTTTGTTTTTTAAGATTATTTTTGGGCTTTTTGCCTTTATTCACAGGACAGCTAAAGATTTGACAGGAAAGGGAGTAGAGAAAGAGAGGGGATGACACGCAGCAAATGGGCCACAGGCAGGAGTCAAACCGGCGGCTGCTGCAGAGGACTAACAGCCTCTACCAACTGAGCTATAGGAGCGCCCCTGCATTCTGTTTTTATTTACATTTTGCACACCCTCCCAACTTTTTTTTGAATTTGGGTTGTATTTTAAGGAGCGTCAAACATAGAGTGCAAAAATGAAGGATCGATGTATTATAATAGCATCTTGTTTACCCTGATTTACTTAAGAAATAATAGCATAATGTATTAATGTACTCCCCAATTAGCAATTGATATCCAACATACATACATAAATGCATATAAAGCATATAAAAGAAAGTATATCAATAATTTATCATTATTATTATTATTATTATTATTTCGTCATATGCCAGTTTGATGGACATCACCTAACCCTGCTACAAATGTTTGTATGAAAGGTAGTACACAAATAAAGAGCGACACATATGATTGAGTGATATATACACAGAAACATGTCTGTCTATCTATATGTACAAACTATGTATTTTTTCCTCTCTTTCTCATGATTATTATTGACTTGGGTATAAACTACATTCAACGATAAAAACAAGTAATATCAAGGAGAAATGTCATTAATGAATGCAGTAAGAACAGCACCTTACAAGCTGAGAACACATATGATGAAGGGCAGAAAGTGTAATTATGCATTTGATCATCTTGATCACCACTAAGCTTCAATCCTCCCCTCAAGATGCATTTAAGGACTTGAGACATCCTTTATGTAATGTTAGGAAAAAGCATAAAATCGGATTAAAATGTAAAAAAAAAGCAATCTCAACAGTGAGGATGGATAACAACACTGCTATCTAACACTGCCATGAATCTTTGCATGTATCATAATATCACAATACAGCGTTTGAGCGATAATAAAGTGTACTGATATTTTCTTACATCCTTACCTTCAAGATGGTGCCGTGCTGAAATCAATTTCTAGGTCACAGGCAGGAGGATAGAGGAGATGAGGAGGCGCAAAATAGAGAAATTAAAAGAGGCCAGTCTTCTCAACAGGAGATTTGTTTTTCACATGATTAAATAATACCACATTGCTGGTTGATCAGCATATTTTCATTTCCCATAAAATGCATTACAGTTTTAACTGGGGGATAATGTTTTTTTGCAATTAGGATAGCAGGAGCAGCCAACCATTATTTATACAGAGGTAGTTAACTTAGAACATACACATTACATTATCAAACATACCATAGTGTACAGCCATACAGTTACACACACACGCTGACAACTTGGGGTTGTCACCAAATGGTATAAGCTAAAGACTGAAAACAGACAGAGACAGACCAGATTCTGTTTTGTACCGGGGACCAGTGAGTTGCTTCACTACAACAGTCTGGGTTAAGTAGCTTATCAAAAATACATTTATACCAGCTGTTTTGGAGAAAGACTGTTGTTGTTTTTGTCCTCTCACCTCCCAGATTTTCCTCTCCAGTCACAGATTAAATTTGCAACTCTTTCCTCACAGGTCCACCCCTCTAATCCCAAGGTTACTATCAACAGATAATTTAGTGTGTTTCCTGAGGGCTGAACTCAAAATGCCATGTGCAGTGAATGTAGATTGTATTATGTGTTTGCTAAATGCATTACTAATGAGAGCTCAGCTCATGTGTTGCTGCTCTGGCTGCATTAGAAATAAACTGCTTCCTGTAAACCCATGACTGTCAGTAGACCTCTAGGTCATGATCATGATCTACAGGCCTCTTATAGTTGTTCCACAAAACAGAACAAAACATTTGGTGATAGTGATTTCAGCCGTTACACTCCAAACCGCTCAAACAACCTTTCCAAAAGATCTGAGAGGAGCTGAAAACATTGATATTATTAAACATAAATTAAAACCAGTCTATTTGATCTTCATGTAGAGTTTTATAATCTTTGTGGTGTCAACATCTATACATATTGTAATTATTATTTGTTTTAATGTATTTTTATCAACATTTTAATCAAATCAAATCCAATCAAATTTTATTTATATAGCGCCAATTCACAACAAAGTTGTCTCAAGACACTTTACATATAGAGTAGGTCTAGACCACACTCTATAATCATATTTACATCCGACAATTGAAACAATCCCCACATGAGCAAGCACTTTGGCGACAGTGGCGAGGAAAAACTTCCTTTTAACAGGCAGAAACCTCGGACAGATCCAAGACACATGGTGGGCGGCGACCTGACGGCACCGGTCGGATTTGAGAGGGAAAAGGAGAAGGGAGGGGTGGAGAGAGAGAACAGAACAGAAGCAGAGAGAACAGAACATCAACAGTAAAACTATGTGAAGGGAATGGTAGTACATATAAATGTGTAAGCTGTATGTAAATAATAATACTCATACTAGATGTTACAGTAATGATAGCGGAATTAATCCATTTACTGCTTCTCATTATTTATTTTGTCCTGTTTTAGTCTCTAAATCCATTTTTAACATTCTACGCTTATAAAGCACTTCAAATTATGCTATAAATAAAGATTGAGAGATGAGAAATATGAACCACTCTTTACTAGGGCTGCTCGATTATGGAAAAAATCATAATCACGATTATTTTGGTCAATATTGAAATCACGATTATTTACACAATTATGTCTTTGAATTTGGAACAGCATTTATTGAACATGTTTTAAAATAACACTCTCCTGTTAAATATGTAAAAATATCTTGTAATGTAGTAGTAAAAAAATAAACTGTTGTACTGCACTCAATCTTTTGAAATAAATAAATAAAATACAATAAGAGACAGAGGCTGCTCAGCCTCACCCTCTGCCATCTTCACACGTGCTTAACCCTCTGGAAACTACGACATCGCCCGCGATGCCTGATGATATCTTTTTTCTTTGGTGAAAAGGGGACATTTTCAGTGTCCAATAGGAAAACCGTGCGCCATCACATGGTGTGCCAGTGTCCAATAGGAGACCCGTGTGCTGCACAAAGATCCTCTATTCATGGTAAGATGGCTCCTCCGTTGACTTCTATGATCGCTACAACTGAAACGCAGCCGTGAATGTAATCTCTCAGAACGGAAACACCAAATAATCGTTTTTCCTCGATTATATGAATTTTGAGATCGTCTGGAGCCAAAATCGTAATCACGATTAAAATTCGATTAATTGAGCAGCCCTACTCTTTACCAATAGCTGCTTAATTCATGTCTAGCACCAAATGGTGTAAGCTAAGACCAAAAACAGACAGAGACAGACATCAGTATCATCATATGCACTGTCTCCTGTCTTGTAAGCCTGACCCACTGTACAACCAGAAAGTCACTTGCAGGGCTAATGACCCATATCAGGTTATGAGTTAAATTCAGAGCCCTTAAATGTGTGTGCACTGATGACTTCTTATAAAAGGAAACATGGGAGGCACAGTGGCCCAGTTGTTAACACTCTCACCTCACAGTAGAGTTGGTCACGGTCCAATCTGTGTCATATTCTCTCCCATTTGCATGTCTCATTATGGCGCTCCAGTTTCTTCCACTTTCCAAACACATGCAAGTCAGATGGATTAGAAAACAAATGACCCATGGCAAATGGATGACAGTGCAAGTTTGGCTGTAACTGTGTTTGTCAGTTAATGTCTTTGCTTTTAATTTAGCTGATGCACATTTTTTTTTAAGTTAGTGTGCCAGCGTACCAGTTGGTTTTGAAAATTGCTGCTCAGTAAGGGTTTACTTGCCAAAAAATGATCCACTTTATGGATCATTTGCAACAGTTCTGTTTAATTTAGCAGTGTCTTCCGGGATTCCTCTTTATTTAAAGTACAAGGTATCATGGTGATTTATTACCATTGTTCAACAGAGGGCTGCACTATGAAAATAGAAGTTTTAGTCCCTTCATTCTACATACACAGATATAACATATACACAGATAATTAAAATCAGAAAAGAATAAAATATATATCATAAACAAACACAATATACAGTATATTAGTTGATTATATACACACACACTCATACAGCCAGGAAATAATTCTGTCGTGCATTTTTTAAATTTGAGCTGGGCAACAAGGTGGTGATGATAATATGGTCGACCCAAAAAGACCCATCCACTTTGACTGCGTATTTGTGCAAAGCATCATTGTTATAAACAGAGTCCTCCTCCCCTCGTCCTGCTGATGCATGTTGCGTCCTGTCAGCTCAGAACTGGTCCACCCGTCAAGTACAAAAGCTTAATTCAGGATGTTGTGATGGATCAGGTCTCTGTAGGATGTAGGCACAACAGTCTCTGATTTCCCGTTACTTTATCAGCCTGAATCCCCTTTCATCCGTTCAATTTTCCTGACCGAACGTTAGCCAGGAGCAGCCCTAAATTCAAACTGTGTTCGAGACAATACACATCTTTCAGCCACCCAGCCAGATCAGCTGGACGTACCGCTGGTTGTGTGACCCCCCTCCCAGTAGGAGTGGAGGAGAGCAGGAATAAAGCCATGCTGAATCAGCTGCTCTTTAATCCCAACACTTCACTTCCTTTTCCAATGACTATGAGTGTATGTCTCATAGGTAGTACATGCTTAAGCAATACAGATAGAAAAAAACAGACTGAAACAAAAAAAGTCATGAAATTTGATGGATTGCTGCATCTACATGTGCTGCTGTTGCCATGGATAATGTGAGATGAGATTATGAGAGATGTGACATGTCTCCAATCTTATTCGCTTTCTGGTTTGTTGAAATTAATGCACCTTAGAGAGCGCTCCATCATGGTTTCTTGCACATTGGCTTCCTGTAAAAGGCACTTTCTCATGTTTTAATGACCATAAGGGCACCTAAAAGGGCACTTTTCCTGTTTTTTTTTCAGACTTGGGTAGCAATGTCTCCTCCTGTAGGTTATCTCTGGGTATCACGTGTGTTTCCATGCAAACCAGTGTGATCATGCTTGTGGAGTGTTTGTTTACAGGCTACCTGCTCATTTGTCTGTGGCTTCTCATTACTGATGATGCGTGTCTGTAGTCAAAACGATAACAATAGTTGGAACAAACTGAGTAGTGAAGATTTCTAGTGAATGCAGCTTGACTTACATAATTCCACCTTCTATTCATAACCATTTGAATTATTAAGATGAGTGTGCTTTAATGAAAACAGAATGTGTCATTTAGAAGGAATCTAAAGCTTCAGAAAGCATGAAGACCTGGTGATGAAGGTGAATGATGGGCACGTTGCTCTGATCAATAGGGAATCGCGGATCATTAGATTTGACCATGTCGGTTATGTAACCGGTCGGGAAGCCCGTTGGGTTGGCCGAGCTTTTGACGTTACATCGTGACGACGCGTGAATCTCAGAGACGCAGGGGGACCTCAGTGATCTCCATCAGGGATGGAGAAGTGCTAGATGAGCAGGAGACAAGCTGCTGCTCGCCTCAGTGTGATGCGGTAGGTGGGGAGGGAGACGCTCCCCCTCCGCCCCTGTGAAGTAGCACCAGTGAGACGGGACGGGGATGCGGTTTTCCGCCGCTGTCGGTGAGGGTCTCTGAGTGAGAGGAGAGGAGAGGAGAGGCTGCCTGTTGTGACAACAGGAGGAGGAAACATATTGGCCGCTCTCTGCTGGAGGTAGCGCCCGGGGAGGCAGAGACAGAGCCATGGCAGGCGCTAAGCTGACGCCCTCGCCCTCGGAGATCGACCCAGACGTCAAGACCGAGGTGCAGAAAACCCCAGAGCCCACCTGGGTCAACCCCGTCAACCCTCTCCGGACCATGGGCTCTTTTGGGAGCGATGCCGGCCAAAGGTAGCTGCCGCAGATCGCATGTTTCTCACTGCCTCTCGCTTGCACACATGCAGCATCCGCGAAATGACATGATGCTGCGAGCGCAAGGTGCAGAAAGTCTTCTTAATAACTTGGCTCGTAATAATCCTTAGGCAAAAGTTGCGCCGTGATCAATATCCCATTAAATCTATCCAGCCGTGAATTGTGACATTATCGTTAAGCAACGGGTGGCACAGGCGGTATTTTCTCTAATGGGGTTACACATAAACACGAGCAGTGCACCTCTTCTGTATGAGTCAGTTTCGTGACAGATGGGTGAATGATTGCCTCTGCCGTCAATCATTTCTTTCTCTCAGCAGCATCATGGGATTCATTAATGGCTGCGGTGTATAGTGATTACATAATTCAGAAGATGCTGCATTCCCATTACAATTTTATGGTTCCTTTTTATAGGGTGGCAAACATCTTATCATGTCACTGCATTCAAAGCTGAAGTTAAGATTGATGGATGAAATAAAAATGCAAACCAAGGGGGATCATGTTGACATACATTTTCATTTTTATATTTATATATATGTTTTCGCACATGTCTGCACCACTCAGTAGAATGTGTCTGCAGACCTCCACAGTCAGGACACTCTCCTACCATTTGTTAGACAAATGAGATTGTGGTTTGTGTGAGATGGGCTGAACGTGTAACAACTAAGGGAGACTAAATGCCTTTTTTTTCTCACTCTCAGTGAAACAAAAGAACTTGAGATCTGCAGAAAAGCTGCCATTGGCACTCTTATCTGCAGGTTGTATGAGGCTGGTTTGGCTGAATACAGAAAGATTGTGCTGTTTTGGCAGTGTTTCAGAGACCACTGCACAGCCAATATGCTGGTGGTGCAGTGTGTTCTCACTCTCACTATTTACTGCACACATTTTTCATGTCAATATTTATTTGAGGGCATTGATATTTTTGGACATGATCAGAAATCTGGGATTTGCTCACTGAAAAATGCACTGTTTGCTGGAGTGCATTTTTGTTTATTTTAGCATTTGATAACAAACAATAACAGTGGCATGGGGAGACATGTAAACACATCTATTCCATACAGGATACCAGTGTTGCCAAAATGATAAGGATCATTATGTGATGCAAAAATGCAGCAAAATAATCTTTCAAATTATAAAGGATTATCGAGTTAGTCATAACCAGGAGGCTTTACTCTGTGATGTCTCTTGGTATGTCTTAAAGTATTCATGAAATGCTTGCCCTCCATCTTTCACAAGACCCATTGAGAAATCTGCAGTCCAAAACAAATACTTAAGCACTTCCAAATGTACGTATGAAGCCATACAATCCTCAAGTAAGCTGAATACACAAACCTCTGCAAAATGGGGCAAAATGTCTGTAGCATGTTGCTCTATTTTGGGTGAAAGACCTGGAAGGACGCCATGTTGTGTTACAGAGCTGTCAGTGCTAATCCCATACTCCGAGAATGAAGATGGATTAGCTTGAAAGATGGGTCACGATTACTTAGGCCTTGAGATGACGCTGATTGACATCTTTCTGTTTATAATTACCTCCTTAAGCAAATACATTGTTGTATAATGCCTGAGATCTTGTGCACTCTTGCCAATGAATCTTTCAATCAGTTTGAACTACGTCTTTCAAAAGGGACACTTCTAAAATATTGTTCATCCTCCTAAACCTTTTGATGTTTTTGATTACAATAATCACATGTTCAGAATGACAGTTTTAGCTCAGAGTGATCTGCTGTTTGTTTTGATAACGCCAACAAGATTGCAAATACTGTAGAGGTTCAGTTAAAGATGCAAAAAAAGATGACTACAGTCAAGATGATGTACTTGACTGCTCATTCTTCTGATGATGAATGTAGGATTGAGCTTTAGACGACAGAACAATCGTGTTTATGTATCATCAGCTGTCAAGTAGTCAGATGTATAGATGGATGTGTGGACTGTATATGGTGAGCATGATTATAGAACAAAACACTAAATTCTATTAATAAATACAGCGATGATGAAGACCAGTCTAAATGTGACATTTGTGAATTGAGAAGCTGGCCTTCACTGCTATCCAACATTTGCAAGAATTTAGACAGTGATGATCAAAACGGTGCCTAGATATGATAGTGACATTATTGAAGAAAAGGGATGAGGATAAAGCAAGTAAAGACAGCAGTGACATGTAGCCACAGCTGCAATGATATGATCAATTTGGCAATAATGAGCATGGACTTTGATACGTGTGATGATGACAGTGATTGAGATGAAGAAGCTTGTGGTGCAGCTGGTGTACTGTAGGCGGTTGTGGTGATGATATGTCAGAGTGATCAACATCTTAGTCAGCTGACAAATGGTCTGAGAGCAGACTGGCAGCCAATCACTTTTGAGAAATTGAACAATATCGACTGTAGCTATATTGCAATGCCAGACTGAGGATATGCACAATATGTGCAATGGCCGAGGCTGTAAAATGTAATGCATCAGTTGGCTAGTTGCCCTTGGCAACCAGATTTGGACCACTGTCAACCATTAAGTAGGTTGCCAATCTTGGTAATAAGTTCTTATATCATAAATGAAAGAACGAATGCTTGTCTTGGATTGTTCTCCTCTCATACTTACTTTACTTTCAAAAATGACAAAATAAAAGGTTTTGTCATATTTCTAAATTCCCAGCAGGTCCACTGCAGGCTGACAGGATGCTGTCAGGAACCAGAGAGCTTTCTAGGTTGTGAAATGTGATCAGCGTGGGATTTGTGTCCAGCTGGCTTGAAAATGAGAGGATGAGGAGGGAGGAGTAACTGAATCAATAATCTGGCCCAGCGTGCGACACAGCCAAACTATAAAGAGATCAAGAGAGCACCTGGGAATCCCTTTTAGTGTTTGTGTATATAGGATTCCCTATACAGTATTGGCAGCCGAATACTGTAGGCTGTAAAGAGACTAAATGAGCCTTGGAGGATCTTCAAGAACAGAGGGATTGACCATCTTTTAAACACAGGATGTGGTCAAAACAGAAAAGACTCACGCAGATTTATTTTGGTTTCGTCTTGCCTCGCCACCACATTGCGTCTCCGTGAAAAATCTGTTGGAAAATGGGCATTTGTTTTGGTCTGTTGGTGTGCAATCAATCTGAATTTTAGAGCCCAGTGGTAACTGTTAGTCATTTTCTCATTAAGGCTGCACCAGTATATTACACAGGATAAGTTGAGGTTGTTTTTTTTTTTGGCTGGATATCAGCTGACAGAGGAGCAACTTGATAAAAAGCAGGAATTTTGATTGACTGATATGCAGCATAGACTTTATACAATTTGCTGATGTGTCAGCAACACTTAGTCTTCCCCTGTCCAGTCTACAGCACTTCTGCTTTTTTCAATTTGTAGTACATTTTCTGTATTTTTTTTTTTTATCCCAAAGTCTTGTTGTCCACTGTTTGATTGATGCTTTGACAGATTTCATCATTCATTCATTTTTATGTTTAGCTGGGTTTGCATTTATCCTTTAATTGACAGTTCAATGGATGAGGGAAATCTGGGACACAGAGGGAGATATCATGCAGCAAAGGCCCTCCAAAGGATGTGAAGCCAAACTATAATGAGAACATGATATGTGCTTTAGACAATTAGCCTCTGGATCAAGCAGAAGAACGGATTAGTGTAGGTTTTGAGGAGGAATCGGTAAGAGTGTCTGTAATTTCTCTGCATGAAAATGGTCACATTTGAAGGAGAAATATGTAGCAATCGTGCATGCCATAATGAGTACTGCACTCCAAATAGCAAGTTGGAGCCATAGACTGTATATTAAATTGGTTGAAATCCTATCTGATATACAATCTATGGTGGAGGTGAACTATTTCTCCCCACAAGAACTATTTCTTGTCTGTCAATATAAAATTAAGCCCATTATCCTGAAAATAAAAGCCCGCTGCTCTGAAAATACACACTCTGGACTTTAGGACCAGTGGCTTCCTGTCTCACTGCCAGTCAGACTCAGTAACATATTCCTCAGTTTAACTGTTATAAATATCTACAGCTTCAACAAGATTATTAATGATTTTTTATGACTCACAGACACTAACTCATTTGGTGAACATTCCACATTAATTTTAACTCTACCAAAGATAAAGTGGGCAAACAAAAACCGTTATTCAAAAATTTCAAAGGGGCACACCGTGGCTGTATTGTTCACGTCTGAGAAGCGACTATTTGAACTTAACACATTGCTTTGATCCCTGATAACAAACCATGGTCATTTAATGATTCATTACAGTAAATATATTGCAACTCTCACCTTTAAATGCATTTCTTGTCAGTTCAGAGTATCAGTATCAGTTTAGCATAAAAAGATAAACTGTAATGTTCTATGATTGAGGTTTATGGCCTGTTGACTGTGTAGATAGAAATGGGAACCATAACTTAGGTTCGCTGGAAATTCTGTTTTAAAACTTCGACAATGTCGTATGAATTGCTCTCTTAGTAGGCTGAGCCTCCAGACAGATTTTATTAAAAAATTCTTAACTCTGTTTATTTGTAAATTCGTCTGTGCACCAAATCCATCTTGTTTAGATTCCTCTACTCCCACTCAGCTTTTATTATCCCACTGCGAACACTTTGACACAGTTATCCTCTTTAAATGGTGCAGTATACTATGCATCTTATACAATAATTTAGGTGCATGTAAGCATGAACTGTAAATATCCTGTTAAGTCTAGATACAATTGTTGAGGCCACCGCCCCCCACCTCCAAACACAGTAAAGTGGAAGCTGCCGTAGGTTAGAGATCTTCTTATTCTGCAGATAAATGAGATTTTTTTTTTTGCTAATGGACACAAATACTGAGATGAATATCGATGTAATGTCATGGTTTCATCACAAGTACTTTATCATTAGATATTTTCTTTACCAATCAGTTTTCCATCAGATCACTTCTTCCCATTCTTTTCAAATTATTGCTCGATTAAACTGTAGTTGTAAATTATTGTGCAGTATTTATTGCACAGACTGCTTAAGTCCTCCTCCCTTTTGTCATATGTTTATTTATAGCACTCTGCTCTCACGGAACAATTATGCTTTCATTTTGATTTGAGCACCCGTGGTTTAATGAGGGGTTTTTAATGTGGTCCTTGGGGTAAATTACATGTTGTCCATCATTATTGTTCATTAAAACTGGAGGATGAAATCTACCAGCAGTTGACTTGAGAATTGAGACTCGAAAATAACGAGTGCCCTGGTTGCTATGCATGTCCTTAAACAAAATGAACTTTTAAAGAGACCTTAGCTATTAGGAGGATGCATCTAAACAAATGCTAGTGGCCTTTAATTAACTCTCTGTAATACTGAGATAATGTGTGTGTGCCTGGCTGTGTTGTTATAGTGCCATATATAGCATTTGTGTACATGCACAAGCCAAAATCGATCACAAGTCACTTGTCTTCTGCTTCTTGCAAGTGTTAATTAGCAGAGGATCAATTAGAAGGCCTGAAGAATTTGTGAATGATGGGTAATTTGAGCAAAGCAACCAAACTCAAGAGCTTGCAAGGTTGGCTGTGGATAAGCTGTGCTCAAGGAAACATTCACAACCTGGGCTGTGCAGAGTAACACCAACACAGACCTTCAAGTCTGAGCTGTTTGAAAGGAATGGGAGGAAAGCACTCTGATTGGATGATATGCTTTGTACAGAGCTTGCTTGAATGCTGTTAGTGAGTCCATAGTTTCTCATATGAATCACTTGTAGACACTAACTCAGTCAGTAATCTGCACACACGTAGAGCACCAACAGGTGGACACAATATCATGAGCATCTTTTCTGTCAATAAATATCATGATTCTTTTTCAAATTCTTTTTTGAAACTGTTTATGGATAAAATGATCACTGTAAAAATGGATACTGTTCAGTGCAGACAAGTCGAAAATAAATAATTAAAGATCTCCTCCAGACACGTTTTAATACATATATAAACTGCTCTACTTTAATTAATAAGTTGTTTGTGATATGTTCTTTTAATTTTTCTTTGTTAAAATCTACTCCTAATTCATCAATTCAAGTCCAGAACTGCTGGGCAACAGGTGTTTGCTACTTCACTGTCAAATAGGACTGGGATAATAGACGTATCTCCCAATTCAATACTATCATGATACTTGGTTGCTGATTCAAATGTATTGCAATTCTTAAATATTGTGAATCTACTAGTATTGCGATTTGATATGATGATTTATTGCAATTTTGGTTTGCCTTTTTAACACTAGACCGTGGGAAAAAGTTGAATCATACGCTTCTAGAGACTGTATACTATGACCGATATTTCCAATAACATTGTACATCACATCAGTGAGTCTTTCTGAGTTTTATTTCAGCAGTGTCATTGCTATACTGTATATGAAAGTAGTAAATACAATACTTTTGAGGTAAACTTTAGCTGTTCCTGCTCATCAAACTGCTGCCATTAGAAAACAATGAATTAAATAAGATGTTAGGCCAAAATTAACCATGAAGACCATGAAAACTGTACATAGCACAAATAGCCTTTAAATTCACGTCCTTCACATACAAATTTGAAACTGTGAAGCTTGAGAATGAGTTCTGACCTTTTGAAGTTACTGTAGCTGGTCATTGTGGAGTGTTTAAGCCAGAGTAATAGATTGAGATTGCGACATGAAGTCAGCAGCCATTAGTTTATTTGCAAAAATCAGAGCACAGGTCCTTTTATGTTAACCATGTGAAGTAAAATTGATCCGAAGATAATTACCGCAATCATAATGCTAATTTCTGTTAGCACATTAATAGGAATTCCCATTATGAATCACTTGAGCTAATGGAGTAAGTGCTACTTCCACTTTTTGCAGATGAATGTGAAAACATCCTTCTAGTATCACACATAAATCATCATGTACAGTAAACCTTAAACTGTATGAACAAGAAGAAAATCATATTTTGAGACGAAAGGAACTCAAAATTCTTAATTTGTGCACAAATGCAGGCACTAAGAGGCACAAGTGTTTATAGCCTGTTCAAGGAATTAAATATCTGACAAATAATTTACATAATACTACAATAATATAGAAAGTCCAGTACAGCTTCTAAACAGTTCTAACATTGTCCATAATGATCTAATATACCCGGTCTAATAAGATAAAGAGCAATAATACCTCATGAAAAAGTCTCTTTACATCATGATCCATATTTTTTCATCTTTACATTTTTCAGAAATTGCTCATACTTATTTTAACATCTGGTTAGGTCAGTTTCAAAAGTTAGAGGTCTTGTAGCTGGTAAAGTAGCACAAGAGGTATGGAGAGACTGTTGCTATGGTTACCTGCAGTTTAATATACCTGCAGACGGATTTAGAGCTGAGGTTTAGCTGTTGACCAGAAGTACGTGTAAGGTGTTCTATTATAAGGTTTTAATGGACACTTGCCAGACAGTCAGAAGGTGGTGTTTTCTGTGAGAATGGTAGAAGAGAGTTTGTAGGTGTTGATGATGTTTTGTCCAGCAGCTGCATGTGTAGATCAGGACTTAAACATATAGGTTATGGCCAGAATAATTAAGCTGCAGGGTAGAATCTTTGTTGTTTTATTGTATTTTTGTTCTTGTCGTTTTTAAAACTACTGAGTTTCTTCTTAACCAGGTGTCAGGTAACTGTGCTAGAACCAACTGGTTATATTTTTGGAGAGGAGAACTTGAGCTGCCTCTGTGGCATGTGAGGAACTGTAAGGCAACCATGGCGTATGAGGGAGTGTTGGCAATCCTCCTGATGCAAGGCAAGGCAAAGCAATTTTATTTGTATAGCACCATTCATGCACAAGGCAATTCAAGGTGCTTTACAAGAACTTAGAAATACATTAAAATAAAACATAAAAATTGCATTCGAGATCATTAAAGCGATATTCCACCTTGTTAGAATAAGCCATTCACTATGTACGCACCACTATGCCGATGTGATGATGGGTGAAGGTCTTCAGTTCACAAAACAATCCTGGAGTTTTAGGAAAAACAGGGTTGCAGCCTCATCCAGTACAATGGCAGTGAATGGTGACCACGGATAAAACATTAAAAGAAGCACACAAAACAAACACAAAATGTCTCCATCCTGCTTGTGTGGTGTAATCCAAGTGTCCACGAGCCGCGACATTAAAAATTAACCGCAAAAGACACCATTTACGCCATGCTTTTAGCAGAAATGTCAACTGTAGCATGTAGCCGGTAGGATGTTAACATGGTGTAGATCTCGCGAGACTTTGTATATATCCTAATGGACGCACGTGCAGAAGTCTCGCGAGATCGGCGCCATGTTTACATCCTACTGGCTACATGCTACAGTTGACATTTCTGCTAAAAACATGGTGTAAATGGCGTCTTTTGCAGTTAATCTTTAATGTCGCGGCTTGCGAACACTTGGATTACACCACACAAGCAGGATGGAGACATTTTGTGTTTGTTTTGTGTGCTTTTTTTAAACGTTTTATCCGTGGTCACCATTCACTGCCATTGTACTGGATGAGGCTGCCACCCTGTTTCTCTTAAAACTCCGGGATTGTTTTGTGAACTGAAGACCTTCACCCATCATCACATCGGCATAGTGGTGAGTACATACTGAATGGCTTATTCTAACAAGGTGGAATATCGCTTTAAAGATGCAGATAAACAGATTGAAAACTACAAATCCCATTTGTCCTTGAAATTGCCGCAGAGATGGGAAATGTGCAGTAGGCCCTCCCACTTTATATCTGTCAGTCCTTGAGGCAGCTCTTAGTGAATGTAATTGAAAGCATACTTTGAAAGTGCTGGTCATTTTGCACTTGTCACAGGAGCTTGGCTCATGCTTGTGATTCCACAGCTGCTGCAAGGAGGTGAGACTCTTCATTGCTTCTTCATTGAGTGGGTTTTAATACTTGTGTAAAATGTGAAGGGCAACATGATGCTAACTGCATGAACATAAGGACTTTTAATTTTCTTTTGGTTTATGATAAAATAAACAAGAAGTAACAGAGGCAGTGTGTCGAAGACATCAGTTGTAAACTAATGGAGGCAGAGAGAACCTCTGTCATCCTGTAGCTTTTATAGAGCTAAAGCTCTTAGCAGCCAGATAGCATCTTTATTGCTCATTAAGGTGCTGTCAAATAGCCACCAAATGGACAGTGAGATCACAGCAGAGGAGTTGATCTTGTTGTTATGTACAGTATCCCTGATAAGCAGACTGACAATAATTTCCTAATTGCTTTATTTTACCTCTGAACTGTCTTTTGAAGGGGCATTTGGCACCCAGTGAATGTCGCTGGTAGTCTTTTGCATGTTCTTCAGTACAGTTCAACTTTGCTGGTAGTGGTTGACCAATATGGGTTTTTCAATGACTGATGACAGATATATGATACTGATATCAAATCAAAGAACAGTCACATATAATTCCGTTATTTCATGCACAGTACAGCCTAATATAAATGGTTATCTTGGCCAGTAACATGTTGTTTTAGATAGAATATTTAATAATTAATGAAATAGAAAAATACAGGTTATTGTGTAGATTTCGGAACCTGTCTTTAAGGAATTTAAGGGAGAGCAGGGTGCCGTGCCATTGCAGCGGAAATTTAGGTAAATGTTTACGGAAGAATGCATGAATTATAGAACAGGACTTGAAGCTAATCTTTTAACCACCTTCCCAAAACTAGAAGTGCTAACATCGATCCACAGCAGCCACACTGACGGGGCTGCCTGCAGATGTGTCTGCAGACATTGTTTGTTTATTGTTTTTCGTAACATTGAGCTTTTTGGAATCATATTTATGTGATTAACATTACTAGAAAAGTGCAGCTAAATTAACATTGTGGGCATTCCTCTTTTATAAAATAGCCATTTGACTGTTGTGGAATCCCACAGCTGGTGATTTCAGGGCAAAATATTCTTGATTGATTACTGAAATTGAACAGGTCCTCTCTTGTGACTTTGCTGCTTCCTGGGTTTAATGGATATTCCATTAGTCCATTTAGAAAGGCGTAAATGGTATGACAGTGTTCAGTGTTACTCAGAAACTTTTCAGCAAAGCCTGAACTCCCAGGTAACAACCTGTTTACAACACAGATTCTTTCAGCTTTTCTTTACACTGTTGACCAGCAGACCAGCTTTGATCACTTACAAACTTCAAAGGGATGCCAACCTAAATTTTATTTTTATCCATCTACTTTGGCTGAAATTGATATTTTTAGTTGTGCTTTGCCTTAGAGATTGAGGGCATCTTGCTCATCAGACCTGGAGTATACTCACACATGCTTATAAATTGCAAGAACAGTACAAAAACCTTGATAGATATAATACACAATTAATTAATAATTCAGTTTGCACTGGTTTTAAGCATTGGAAAACATTACTGCTGTTTACACTGAAAGGTGAGAGGCCAAATGAATGCATTAATGTCTTTCTGTTGTATTTCAATACCAGGCATCTTGAACTGGAACATCCGTCAGGGAGGGCACCTATAATTAATGCTATTAATCACACCAAGTTAAACTGTCCAGTTCCAAGCTTTGCAACAAAATGGATCAAATCTAATCAGCTATACAGATGTGCAAGTGTGACATGTAGTTTTGCTTGTATATTGTCTTGCTCAGGATTGTTGGATCAAAATTGAGTAAAAGTTTGATCTACTATTAAATTATGAAATTAATATAAATCTGAATAAATGGTATATCTCTTGTTAGTGATGCTAGACCTAAATTTATTAGCAACTAATGATGAAACCCTGTCAGTGGCATTCAAGTATATTGTTAAACTCTCAAACAAACCAGCCACAATTTCTATATGCAAAGGATGTTATTCAGTCAAATGGGCTATTAATAATACTAATGTAAATGTAAAATCAATAACCTTTACTGTATCAGGACTGACTTTCTTCAACACAGAGTAAGATCAGATACTTAAGGAAGGATTGTCCAAAAAACAAGAAACGTTGGTACAGAAGCTCTGCTGTCTATTCCTCCATTCCTCTTGTGTATCTCAGTCTATACATTTCTATAAGGAGATAACTAATTGTAACTAATAATATTAATGATGGCTGCATTTCATTGATGTGTACTTATACCAGGCCTCTTGATCTGAAGCACTTAAAGGGAAGGCAGCCATAATTAATGTTGTTACACCCACATGTTATCAAGTACACCAAGTAAAATTGCTTGCTGTGATAAAAGTCTACTGCCTGAATCACCGGGGCTCCTTTTCTACTGATTCAGTCGTCCACATTGTGCTGTGTTGTCTGGTCCTGCGAGACTGATTTCATTTGCAATTTTGAATCTTTGAAATTAATGTGTGCCTTGTCACAGAACAAATTACTTTGTGGTTCATCCTCTGTAATTGGTTTTTGGAGGAAGTCACAGCCGTACACTGCACAAGTCAATTTGTTCTGCATCAAATCAAACTGTGTCTTTAACCTTTGACCTCCCCGAGCCGATCAGAATTGTCATTAAAATCAATATCTGGGTTTGTCTCCCTGTCTGTCAGTCCACTCAGTGTTACACACTTCTTTTCTCCATGGTCATCTCAATATGGCAGTCTATGAGATTGATCAAGAAGGTGTGTCCACTGGTCCCCTGTGGTTTGCATTAAGCGTCCCATCTGTTCTTTAATTAGCTGAAGCGTTGTTTTCATTAACTTAATGTGTTTTCCATGCATGTGCCCTATGAATTAATTGCTCGGAAATACATTTTGTATTTCCAGTCAAGCTCAGATACAGTCAGTTTCCTCTGTTAATGTTTATATTTACTTGTATGAGGAGTTTCCATGAAGCCTTGGTGGAAAAGCCTTGAAAATAGGCCTTTAATGTGCAGTAAGAAGTAGCTGCTTAAACATGAGATCTGATGCAACTTTTGGAGACATTCTCAATTGAATAATCAACATACCAAGTATTTGCATGTTCTAGGTTTTGCTGATATTCCACGAGGAATATCAACAACCAAACATCATATCAGATCCCATGTTGGACCTTCTTGCTGCACAAACTGTGTTCAGATCCTTCCTCAAGGTTAGAAAATGGTTGCATTCTGTCTCAAGATGCAGTTGAATGCAAAAAATATATAAATGCATCAGCATCCTGAGTGGCATCCTTTTCTTGCTCTTTCCCTTTTCCTTCCCTTCCCTGCTTCCTCAACCCCGCTCTCTCCTAACCTTTGCCTATCTGTGTCCATGTGTGCTGCGTCCAGGTATCAAGAGGAGTACAGTATGGACTCAACCAATGCCCAGTAAGTTTCCTGGCAGCATCATGCTTGCATGGCATGGATTGTGTCTGCAATGGTAACTGTAAACGGGACTGATTGGGAACCTTTTGCGAGCACCAAAGCACATATGTAGCACGGTTCACCTTGAAGGTTATATTGCCATAAGACGTATCTGTAAAGTGGTCAGTGATTGTTGTGGTAATGGTGCATAATGCTGGGAATAATTCATTCATTTGTGGCTACCTTTTCAACAGTTTTTTGTGGAAAAGACTCAAACATTTAGCTCAACACAGATTTGTCACATTCAATCACTCCACAGGAAATGGTGAAAAGGCAGCTTTGTGTGTTTTTATCGACTTATTCCAGGTGTATTATCTGTCCCTTGACTGATTATGCACACCAGTCTTTCAGCCTTGAAGCATTAATCATGTGAGCAGAGATGAGGAGTCTCTAATATCTGTGGGTTTTACTGATGAAATAGGTGCTGAAAAAACCCCAACATGTCAGTTGTTTGTGCTGTACATACTGTGCACTGTGCATGCTGCTGAGTCACTGATCATATCAAAGTTTATAATGGAGTTTTGGCTGGTGTGATATTTTTATCAGGTTTTTACCACGTTCACTTTGGGAAATTGAGTCTTCCGCAATACCCAAGCTGCCGCAGTGTGGTGATAAAAGGGGTGAAGCATGGAGGCCATTTCTGCAGTTCACGATGAAATTGTATTTTTTGAGATTTGTGGAAATATTTCTTCAAATTGATTTGATTGATGATGATGATGATTTTAGTTGTCACCCTTTTGGCTGATATGTTTTGCTTAACTACATGTCTAATGTGTATTTCATCTTCTTGTTGTTCCATTGCAGCAAATAGGTCTATTTCTCAGTTTGTAAAAGAAAACAACAGGCACCAGAAAAAAACATTAATCAGTATTTTAGGTGACGTTTTGTTTTCAGTACCACTTGTCATATTCATGACTTACACAGTGATTAATGACAGAACTCGGCAGCCCCTTGGTGCTCAGGACTTCATTAAGTTTGCAAGTGCATTGGATTTAGCCATCAGATTTAAAACCCATTTATTTTGGGTTCATGGCTTGTACTGATCTTGGCCGTTAATAAGCCATAAAATCCCAACTGTGCATAAAGCCTACATAAGAAGAACAAACGACTACAACTATGGTGTTTCCCCCAAGCTAACTGTTTTGGGAGGCGGGTGTTTGCAGTTGGCCGTTTTGTTTGCTAGCATGCTAACTGTTAACATCACAGCAAGTGAACAGCAAGCAAACAACATACACCAGAGTTTTGCTTCGGTCTTGAGAATCTGCAGCCTTTTATTCACTGACGAACTCAAACCTACACTGTACATTTACTGACAGACCGACAACTTCACTGCTCACCTTTTCCTCTGCACATTCATCTCACTTTCAGCTACTCGCTCTCTCACACTCACTCAACTGTTACACACTGCTTACACTATGGCACACAGTTTTTGTTGGCTCACTTTTATCATTGGGACTGAACCCAAAATGCTCCCAAACAGGCGCAAGAGCATTTTTCTTTTTCACTAGTTAGTAGAAACTGTTACTTCATCCTCCAGATGCCTTGTTTCTCAGCTCAGATGTGCTGACTTGTCCACCAATAGAGAGACTGATCTCTAATGGCAGGTGCTATACGCTATAATACATCACCTCCATACCACATCTCCAAATCAGCTTAATAGGAAAAGGAGCTCGGCTCAGTTGATGTGGGGTTAACATCTGACTATCTTTGGTTTCAGATCGTTTACATTAATAAATTGCTTTTGTTGGGAAACTTTTATTGCATTTATGGTGACATAATTTTGTCAGCAGGCCTAGTTTCACCTGTCTCTCTTCTACTCCATTGTGTGTGTGTGCGCGTGTGTGCGTGTGTGTGGTGAGACAGAGCAGAAGAGAGAAAGGAGAAGGGAGAGAAAAATGTGGTAAAAGCTCTCAGAGTGAGCTGAAATGAAACAGGTGCACACAAATTAGGTAAATAACATAAAATAAAATATTTCTGTTTCTTTCAGGGGGGTGGGGTTAAGTTGGTTGGGGAAACATTGGGCTAAGACACCTGTCAATCAAGCAAACATGCCTCAATTTAACCTCTGCACTGTACCCTTAATGAAACATGAATCCTCAGAACTGCTACCAAGAAGCAAAATTAATTATCCCCACTCCTTCTAAAATGATATTCAGTCAATACATGCAGGCAGTTCTTCATGTCAGTAGCAGACCTGCTGCAGAAGTTCCACCCCCCACAGCTGTGGTGGGTTGCAGCTCGAGTGTAATGTTTGTTGGGACCGTGCTGCTGTTAGAAAATGGATTGTGATCCTTGGGGATGTGCTAAGTGGAAAGCTATAAACATGTATTGACATGCGAGTCTTCCTTTCACTGCTGGTATCCTCTTTTGTGACGTTTCTGTAAGTAGCAGTTCAGGCTGATGGAGCATATTGCATTCTGTGTTATGCACAATGTCCTGCCCAATCACACACACGCAAAACGGCTCCTCCCCCATTTCACGACATTTAAACTTGCATAAACATTGTAAGGCATATTCAGCTACAGGTGATGAAACTTGTTTTCCTGGAATCGTCATCTCTCTTTCGTGTTTTGTTTGTCTGACAGAACGTTGAGGTGTTTCCTGTGGTTGCAAAAAAATGGTTTTGCTGTCTTATAATATCACAGGAAATGGTTTCAGCTCATCAAAGAGCAACTTTGTTATTGCACGATCTGCAAACCACAACATTTGGTTTCAGCACTGTAAGAGCTCAAGGTGCATTCACAGTTGGCACTTGAACCACTTCAGCATGTTTCTCTCAATATGGAGGATCTTAACAGTGAGACGTCCCTGAGTAGCGGCACTTGGTATGTAGCAGGCTTTATAAGAAAATAGTTCCTTGAATGCATTGAACATACGATATAGTAGTGATAGTACGTAAAGGTGTTTTTTTTTTTTCTGTAACACTGAAAGAAATGTTTGTCACACTGCATGAACTTGATTTATATCACTGGCTTCCTGCTGTGGTCTTCAATGTAACAGCTGTCTTTATAGGGTGTGAACAGAGGCTGGTGTGATGAGAGTAATTCTCTCCTTTTTCTGAAAGTTGGACTCTATGAAAAGAGACATTTTCTTGACAGTTGATTGAAAAGAAAAGTCAGTTCATCAGTTGTAGAACATAACACAGTTAAGTGTGATCTCTTCTGAAGGATAAAAACTTGATCACATTCATATTTTTGCAGTGTTTCTCTTTGTTGATGTTTTTTTTTTTTTACAGGGGTTTCCATTTATAAATTTGGATTTTTTTCCCTGAAGACTCATATGACAAAACATCTCCTGTATTTTTCTGTACTGTCTTTCTTAATTGTCTTTTTAGTGAAATTATGCAGCCTTGCTTTACTTTTATTTTGTTGAAAGTTTTGGGATAAAAGACTGATAAAAGCTGATTCTGCCAAAGTCAAAATATGCCGATATGCGATATTACAGGTATACACAGCACAGCTTCCCTTTCAGGGGAGAATCACAGCCATCATTATCTACTCTACAAAACAGAAGAGCGTACTGCAGGGGAGGGAGCGGGTAGCGAATTTCAAAGGCATCTTTCAGCATCAGTGTTATTTCACAGAGTTCCTATTAAGTTCTCCCTAAACGTCCTTGCTCATCTAAAGATTCTGGAGATCAGGCCCATGTCCTGGAGTGTTTTAGCTCTCAATTGTCACTGCCACATGCTTTCTCATTTTGTTACACAGGGACATGGCTTTTTAAAGTTTCTTTCCTAGGTATAATTTACCTTTTTACCCAGTCTAATGTCCCATTTCTCAGACAGAGTAAGTTTAATATCATCTGCCATTCTCTGAGCTTTACTATTAATAGTTTAATGTGTGTTGGGATCTTTTTTTGATAGAAGTTTTGGAGAAAAGCTAATGCTAAGCAAGCAGATTTTTTACAAGGCTGTCCAATCTGACAGCCTTGTTCAGACACTGAGGTGTCAGTGCTTTTTCAGTGCTGAGCCTTAACCTCCAGGGGATTATACACATGATTGGGATCTGTAAAACAGCTTCTTATAGAAATTCGGATACTTTCACAGAATAGCATTTAACCCTGCCCAATAATCCTGTGTAGAGTTAGCCTGAGTTACTTCTGTTTTCATAACAGTCGACCAGCATCCTCCTGAAGTTTTGAAGGGTTTTCTGGTTTGGGGATGTCGTGGTTTTGTCTCTGGCATTTTGAGGAACGAACTCTCTGGGCTGGATGTCTTGTGGTATCACTTCTTTGTTTCTTTCATGTGAATTTGCCTCTCTCAGGGGGACTACCTGGTGTGTTATCTAACCATTCAGCAATTTAGCTTGAGTGCTCTTGAAATCACCACTTCAGTCAACAGAAGATTAATTTGCTGTCAACAATAAAGTGAGCAGCGCTCTTGTTATAACTACATTATTGTGTCAGAGTTCCTTGACAGACCTTGAACGACATGTGACAACTGCTTTGAATCAGAGTCTCTGAGATGCTGAGTCAAGGCTAATCTATGATAAATTATGCTGCAGTGCACTTACAGTATGCTAGCTCTTATAAAGTGTTTTAGAACAAAATGCTTCAGGGATGTCTAGGTCCTTGAACACATCATGTGTACATACAGGGTAGTTAGGACCCTCTCCACAACTCCCACGCACATATACAGCAGCTTATGGAGTGTATGGATGCCTCAGAGGACCAGAAATGACTTTTACCTCTTTCATGTACATCTTGTTGTTCCACAGGCCACCCAGCTCCATTAAAGTGATTATCCTCCTCCCAGCTGATTAGAACAGAAACTGTTACATTTCCCTCTTGAGGTTCCTGCATTCGGCATCCATTTGACAAAGTACTTTCACAGTTGCCCATGTCTGGCCTAAAGCCCATTGAACTATTTTTGAACTGTAATGAGGCTACTGGACAAGAACCTGCACTATGGGAAGTTTTAGACGCTGTTAAGTGGAAAAGATAGAGAATAACAAAGATCACAGCTTCTGAATATTCATGTCAAAGTATAATATTTTTAGAATCCCTGCAGCTTTTATATCAGGCACATGTCTGAGGGTGGTGCATGGGAAATGTTCTATTTTCATCTGTTTGCTTTGTCAGAAGGGGAGCAGAGCAAACCTGAGATCTGAAAATAAAACAATTCAGGCTTCATGGCAAAGACTGTTGTCATACTATTTGTAAGACAAGATGCGGTATTATTGGTCTGTGTACTGCTTCTGTGCCTTAAAGCCTTGATCTAAACCACAAACACAACGTGTGGTTGAACTCAAACCCCCTGATTGGTCGGAGATAACTGGGTTTAGATTGCCACATTTGTTGCTATGCCAACATTTGTGGAAATTAAGTTATGTAGGCACGTGTACTTTATGTTGATTTTTGTGTTGCCAAATGTACACAGCAGGCATGTAATTCTTTCCACAAGACCGGATATTATGTAATTATTCAGGAAATGATGGTTAGAGATGCTGATAAATATCAGCTATAACAATATCTGATCTGACAGACTGTGTTGTAGCAAAATGCTCCATTTAAGCGAAAGCACATTTGAAGTGATACGTGTGTAAAAATAATACGCTTGTTGCAGTAGTGATGTTATTGAGATTTGGTTGGGTCAAAGCTATGGAATATTGAGTAACCATCTTTGCTCACTACATCTTTCTTATCCTCAGGAGTGCACAAACTACAAGTTAGATGAACTAATTTTAAAGGAGTGGCCATGAGATGCAGGTAGCAATTCATTATCTGTGTTAGCTGAAAAAAATCCATTTTGTGTGTCATTAATGATGATTGTTTGTCCTGCAGAGCATGCAGACACATCAGTGCACCATCTCTGGACTGACACGTGTTGCAGCTGTCTCCCTCAGTTCCCACGATAATTTTTTGCCCCGGGTGATGTTGCACTTGGCTTACTGATGCTGCTGTTCACCTACGCATGCTCCTGCCACACTCTGACAAATAGTCCATATGGCGCAGAGTGTTTGGCAGCTGTTTGACAATATCTTTTTTTCATCACTAGTATGAATGAATGCAGGCGTTTGAACAGCTCTGTCAACCAGATTATCCGGAGGTCAACAAGCTGTTTGATGTTTATTTACTGAGTCTACAGAGCGTTTGTTGTCTCTGTGTGTTTCAGGCAAGGGTGCATAAAATTTTAATCCTATCACTGGCAATGGTCACGGTGTACTCTTTGTGTATTTGTCTATGTGTGTGTGTGGGTGAGTGGATGTCACTTTAACAATGAAAGCTTGATCACATTCCCACCAGACTCTTTCTCGGGGGTTATACTTTTACTCTTCATCACTTTCACTTCTGTATGATTATGAACTTGTTCCTGACTCTGTCACATATTCTGAATGGCTGTAATATACAAAAGGCTCTACATGCCATGTACACTTGTTAGTTGGGGACATAAAGTCATGCTCCATCTATTGTGACTATGTGCAGACATTCCTGGCTTATGGCTACCATCTTTAAACTTCAGGGAAGTAGAAGGAGTGTCTCTTTCTAAGGTTAAGAAGTACCAGCCTATTGTAGATGCTGTCTGGCTTCGTGGGTATTCAAACTGCTCATGTTTATATTTAACAGTCTGGCTAATGTCCATAGATTGGTGAAGGTTTGCAGACTACAGGGATCCCAGAGAATAGAGCGTTAGTACTTAAAAGGTATTGCTGTGGGTCTGCAGTTACTGGCAGTCATCAAGTGTGAAAGAAGTGCTATTTGTAGCTTAAGTCGGAGCTGCTTGGAAACATGATAAAATACGCAGTGCCTGGCAGAGATTGTTATTCTGTGTTCTAGTGCTCATTAATTATGTGAACATAAATGTTAGTACAGTAAGGCCTCAACTTTGACCAGTGCAGACTTACAACTTGGAGTGTTTGACAGTGTTTCCGTACATATTTGGTCTACAGTGTAGGAACTGTAACCATTTTTATGTATAGTCCCTCCAGTTTTTATTATGTTTTTAAACAGCAAAAGCAAAGTGAGAAGTGACTAAGTAAGTAAACTTTAGGGCATAACGGAATGGAAAAAAAATCAACCAAAACTCATTGTGATGACTTTTTATTGATGATGACTTTAATTTACACTATACACTTTGGTCCCCTCAAATTTGGGGACAGTATGTAAGAGCCTACTGCCATGC
>JAJHUR010137686.1:0-43929 GCA_027495735.1 Lutjanus campechanus | reverse complement strand
GCCTCTCTTCCTGGTTAGAGTGCTCAGTCTAATCCTCTTAATGATGATTACTAACACGGCGATAATACACAAGCAATTAGAGCTGCGACAGTCCTCACCTCGGGCTCACAGACGGAGTCGGGAGGAGAGAGCACATCAGATATCACTCTTAACTACATTTCTTCTCCACTCAGCTTTATCGTCAGCCTCCATCGTTCTAATCCCACAAGCTCTGACTGACAGCTGTGTGCAGCAGGAAGCGAGAGAAGTGCCAAACAGTATACCACACTCTGACAACCTGATAAACTTCACACTGAGACAGCTCTGGAAACTGCTTCACTCGAAAAAACAAAAGGATATTTTCGTCTCAAAATGTTTTAAAATGCTATATGACATCTCATGCATATCACTGTTAACAGCAACAAGATCTCTCAATGGGAGAAGCCAAACTGACTGAGTACTACAAAACACCACCTTAAAGGACCAGTGTGTAGGATTTAGCGGCACCTAGTGGCGAGCTTGCAGATTGCAAAGAGCTCATCTCGCCCTCCCCTTCCAAACTTCCAAACGCGAAAACTGGGGAAAAATATGTATGGCATTTCAACATGGTGGAACTCTGACCGCTTAAGACTGTCTTTAACAGGTTGGGCTAAAGAGAAAGTCTGTTTTCTCTTAACTGTGAAAGCCCATTTCTACCAAATAGATCCTGTAGGTCATTATAATGAGACACTTTATCGAATTGACTTAGTATCTCAAAATAATGAGTTAGTATTTCAAAATAATGACCTAATATCACAAAATAATGAGAAACCTTTTTCAGTGTAATGAGTTAGTTGTTCAATAAAAAATAATTGCCTAGTATTTCAAGATAACTAAGCATCCCAAAATAATTAGTTAATATGTTAAAATGATGCAAAACCTTTTCAGAATAATGACTTAGTATCTCAAAACAATGAATTGTTATTTCACAATAAGGTCTTAGTGTTTCAAAATAATGATTTAGTATGTCAAAATAAGTAAGTATCCCAAAATAATGAATTAGTATCTTAAAATGACACAAAAACTTTTCAAAATAACGACTCTTTCAAAATCATGACTTAGTATTTCAAAATGTAACTCAAAATATTAAGAGACTTTTTCATTGGTCATTATTTTCAGAAAGTTCCTCTAGCTGAAACAGAAATTGAATGTCTTACTAAGAAAATCTAAAGCAAACTGTGCTTCAAGATTATTTATCTTGAACAAGAAAAATAAGATATGACTTTCTTGGTTTGGCAATTTTGCAGTGTTGCACTTGTGTACCGCATGACTGCATGATGCTACTGTCTACTGAGCACCACACACTCCTGTAGTCCTGTACCATGTGTACCAGAATGTTTCTTCAGCCGTCAATATGTTCCTGCACCACCGAGACAAACTCCAGCATATTCATTGCAGCTGCAAATGAAGTGATTCTAACTGAGAGCGCGTGTGATAATAGAAGAGGAGAGACAGAAGAACGAAAAAGCAGCGAGGAGACAAAGATAGCACCTGACAGCTTCAGAAACGTCTACATCACAACACGAGAACAGTGAAGCGGCTTTTCAGGCCTCTTTTAACACATCAGAGCCGTCACCGAGCACACTGGAGCAGAAAGCACAGCGGCAGACGCAGCGGGTCAGGAGGAGGAAGGGTGAAGAAGAAGAGCAGGCAGCGAAAGTTTTCACTCAGACAGCCTCTGCATCGCCCTGCCACGGGCTTTCATTCATTTAACATGAGGGGATCCCATTACTGATGCAGACTCACTGCAGTAACATGTGCTGGATGATGCTACAGTATGTACACACGGATCATGCACATGAACCACGAGCCTAATCCTGCTGCAATCTGTGTTTTTTAAATTCATCATCATCATCACTGTCATTCCTCCACTGGCTCAAGGCTCGATAGACCAGAATGCACTGCAGCCACAGGAGGAAGATTTTACAGGAGATAATTTATGGCTCCTGAACAACATGTTTAATGAATACAGTCATTATTATGTTAGAATCTTTGGGATAAATGTTGTTTCTGAGAGATAAATAATACATTTGCAGCTTCAGGGCTTTTTCCATTAATTAGCTCAATAATTAATGCCTGACGAGTGGAAACACAATCATTGCTTGGTATTTAGCAATATTATTAAGCTGTGAGACTGTGGATGCAGCAGGGCATCCAAAACAAGCATGGCTTCAGTTTTGGGGGATGAAGGTGACTCAAGGGTGGTCCAGATGACCACACACTGTAAAACAGTCTTTTTCAGTTGTAACTTAAGTAATGTAATGTTTTGAACAACTCTGTGTCTAGTTTTATGGTTTATACCAACTTGAAATTACATCCCGTACCTTTAACCTGTTATTCTTATTTCAGTAAAAGCATGTCAGTTAGATTTCTATTATTATTGTACATCTGACATCATGACATTCACATCTTTTCCAGATTTTTCCGCCTGCAGCTGAGCTGCACCATTTTCTCTTGTTGACACATATTATGTGTTTATAACATAATAATACGAAACAGTCCATCTGAATTGGTTAAATTGTGTCGTTTAAGTTTTCGTAAATTCACTGGACAAAACCAGCTATCGTTAAGTCAGGCTAAGGTTAAGCCATGCTAACATTAGCAATTATATTGATTATATTTAGCAATTAAATTTACTTTAAAAATAATACCCTATAACCATAATATTAGGTTGTTGACACATACTATTTAACTTCTGTGTAGAGCAAATAATTGCGTTGGACAACTGCAAGATTGTAAGTTTACCTGCCTTAAATTTAGGTTGCATTAATGCAAATTGTTGATTTGAAAGCAATAAGTGCATTTGACCTAAAGCAGCTGTGTTCATATAACTTGCTAACTTAATTTGAAAAAACTTTCAAATTAATTTTGTGTTACCAATTGAAATAATTTTTTAGAGTTGGTCCAACAATTCTTGCACAAAACTGTCTCCTTCTGTCTGTGTCTCGGGTTAATCTCTCTTCATTCATGTTGACTCATTAAAGGTGATCCAAACTGGGAATGCACACTGATTCATATGATTGTGTTAATATACAAAAATAAAATAAGGACGTTTAAACTATGTTTCTGACTGACTGCTAAATGTTAGCTACACAGAACAACTGCTAATGTTAGCTACACAAACCAACCTCTAACGTTGGCTACACAGAACGACTGCTAACATTAACCACACAGATCAACGTCTAATATTAGCAACACAGGCCAACCACTAAAGCGAGGTACACAGACCAACCCCTAACATTAGCTACACAGATCAACCATTAATATATTAGCAACACAGACCAAAAGCTAATGTTAGGTACACAGCCCTCAACATTAGCTACAGAAAACAACTGCTAACATTAGCTACAGAGAACAACCACCAATATTAGCAACACAGATCAACTGCTAATGTTGCTGCCAACTATAAACTAACCTGCCATTACAACTACTACTGCTACAGAAAAATATTCTGGGAATGTACGCTGGTGAGCGGGATGGTGTGTGGCTAAAAACACAAGCCTCAGGATAAGTTTATGACAGTTTACTTAAAGTTTAAGTGTTAAGTATAAATAGAATAACATTACTTAGCGAAGTACATCTAAATGTGCATAATTACAGCTATTAATGTAAACGTGCATTCACTCATAACAAAGGAAGAAACAGCTGAATAATCAATTAATAAACCAAACAAACATCAAACATTTTTTGCTGAACAGTTTCATCATAGTATTGAGGTGTGGTGACTGTGACTGTGGTCCGAGGTGAGAAACTGAGAACTTTATAACTTTATGATGGTCGCAGCTCTCTGCATCTTGTCCTCTCCTTGCCCTTTTTTTTTTGAGAGATTTTAATTCTGTCATCTTTTTTTTTATGAGAATATTAACAAAAAAAACCTGAGGCAAAATAGTCTGTAAAGCACTCGCTGCTGCTCCTAAATCACATTACCGTGAGTGTATATAATGATTAAAAAGAACCTAAATTAGCATAACATTTTTTATCAACTCCCAGCTCCTCTCCTCTGGATGTGGCATTTCAAAAATGTCAGAGGACACGGTGTAGAGAGATTTGAGTAATTCAATTGAGCAAAGTGGGGACACACATTCAGCAGCAGTGTGTGGTGTATCTGTGATGCACCACAGGCAAAGATGGTCCAAATATTGCCTGTTATCAAAGGGTCATCTCGCACAAATTGCAACAAACTTCTTCTATTCTCTCTCCTGCCGATTGGAAAATAGAAACTGCAGATAGTGATGATTTTATGTTTCCAGGTTTGAGATAGCTGTCCCTGATATATTTTGCCATAATTTTTCAATACAGCATTGCATTACATTTTTACACTCCGGATAATCCACAGTCTGTCAGCAGTTTTCATACGGACTATTGCTCTGATAGAAAGTACCAATGAAAAGTTTTCACGGCGAGGTCTGTGGACTTTTTTAATGCAGTTTGTCAATGATGTGAGCATCACAAAATAAATTCCATTTCCCCTCACTGTGCTGGGGTGGAGGCACAGACAGAAATCTCAGAGATTCATAACACCAACACTATCTGCATGGCTGGATACTCGCCAATACCATTTTTTCCCCTTCCAGATTGCGATATCTAAACGTAAGAAACAGCAGTAAATTTCAGTTCCCACCCTGAGTGTGACGTCGGAGGAGCATCGCTGCCCTGTGAATATAGTGAATGGATCACATAGCTGGAGTATGACAGGAAAGGTGGGGTGAGACAAACATCTGGTTCCTACACCGATTCTGGTAAATGGTAAATGAGGAACTGTGTTTTTGTTATCTTGGTGTTCTGACCCTTTAAACCTCTGCAAGCTCCCGTCCGTGACGTCACCTGCCCACTTCCACATCTGCTTATTCTCACAGTCCCAGGACCCCTGAGTCATAGCTGCCCTGCCGCTGCCTGACTCAGCGTTCCCTCCACTAACTAAAAAGGAAAGGAATTCAGAGTTGGAGGACCACATATGTTCACTTTACTCTTAGCTCATAGCTCTACTATGACCCCAAAAACAGACGTATGGTGGGTTGCCAGGCAGCATGTCTGCTAGGAAAATGTTAGTAAAGCATGAGTCGGTCAGATCGTGGAAACACGTGCAGACTATAGGTCAATATAGGTCAAGATGTCTGTGCCAGACATTTAGAGGCAGCCCCAGACTTTAATAATTTACAACGGAAAGCTTTTGAACCAGACTTTAGACCATCAGATAAGACTAAAAGTCTCCTTTTTAATCCTAAATATGGAAATTGTGTTGAGTTCAGGGACATTTTTCTGGGTACGGAAACTCCACAATACATCACTACACTTACTGTATATAAGTGAGTGTTTTCTGAGAGTTTTGGCCAGACTTTATATTAAGGTGCCAATAATTAGCATTATTTAATAGGTAATAAGGTTATAAGGGTTAAAGGTAATGGTGCTTCTTAACATTAATATGTGTTAATAAGACTATCCAAGAGTGAATAATTGCATAATTAACACATTTATTGTTAAATTATAAAACATTTGCAAGCACTTAACTGCCTGAGATCATTATTAAAGCCTCTCTTATAATAACATTACAAACACATTTATTAAGTTTAACTATGTCATTGCCATTGCCACAGTCTATAAACTGTTCACAAGCGTCTTATAAGTGCTTATAAATGTCTTATAATCAACAATAAATCTGTTCATCATGCTATTATTAACACTAATATAGTCCTATTAACACATATTTATGCTAATAAAAATCTTTGAAGGGCCTTATTACCTATTAACTGACAGGTTACAGGTAAGGTGTTTGTAATAACCATAAGTCAATAGACATAAGTCCCTTATAAGATGCTCATTAACATGAATGCATTAATAAGATTATATGCATGTTAATAATAGTATAATAAACATGTTTATTGCTATATTATAAGACATTGAAAAACACTTGAAAACCCTGTTAATGGTTTATAGACTGTTTAAGAATGCTAATAAAAGCCTTATGAGTTTCTTATACTTGTTTATAATAACATTACAAATAGCATTTACAAATTTTTCATTACACATTTATTGATAACTTACCTATTAGGTCATTGTTAAATCTTTACTGAGCTTTTGTTGTTGCTTTATTAAGTTCTACAACCTTTATTATGCATTTGTTAACAGTTAAGTATGTATTTGTGAACAGTGCTCAGGCCTAAAAACGCCTGATTTCACGGCAGCTTTTCTAAAAAGTTGGAATGAATGTTGCGATATTTTTAGGCTTTTTTGCAATTAAATTGTGGCAGTAAGTGAAAATGACATAAGAAAGTTGGGATTTTTTTTATATATATATAATTCATTACAACCAAAGGCAACTTGTTCCAGGGAGAAAAAAAACGCACTCTATTCTGACTGTTCTGAATAACCTCCAACAAAGTCTAAACTCTAACAAAATATGTTTTATTTATAGATGGAGAAGTGCAAAGAGCATTGACAGTACTGCTGACAAACCTTCTGTTCTTTTCACGTACCTGTGATAAAATAAAAAAATATATAAATGCAAAAAACTAATGAATAACAAAACAAAACATTGACTGGGCTCATTTAGACGTACATGTATGATGACAAACTTGCAGAAATGTTACAGGGTTTGGATAAAATTGCAAGGCCGCTGGATTGTTGCGATGGCAACATAGCAGCTTCCTGCAGCGACTGATTAAGTGCATGATAAATGATTAATTAACCTCAATAAGCACTTGATACTTTACATCAGCTCGTGGTGGAGATGTTTGTGTGTCCCTGTGAACCCGGGAGCTGTGTTGTCTGGAGCCTGGTGCTCCTGGTAGGGACCCCCATGGCAAACTGGTCTCAGGTGAGGGTCCAGACTAAAGGTTCAAAAAGACTTTACATCAGGTAGCCCCAAAATGCAAAGTCAGCTCTTAATAAGTGAATAATAGAGGATTAATCTGCTAATAAATGCATAATATAGGTTGTAGAAATCTTAATAAAGCAGCCGCAAGTGACATAATAGGTAAGTTAGTTAAACTCAATAAATGTGGTGGTAATGCTGTTAAAGAAACTTTTATTAACATTGCCAAGCTGTCTATAAACTTAAGTTTCTTATAAGTACTTTTAAATGTCTTACAATCTAACAATAAACATGTTTATTATGCTATTATTACACATATATAGTCTTAATAACACATATTAATGTTAATAAGCCTCTTATAAGGGCCTTATTTATTACAGTCACCTTAATATAAAGTGTTAGCAAAGTTGAATACGCAAGTGAGAAAATCAGATATGAAAGAAAATAAAGTTTTATGAAGGCTCTGCATCATATCAGAAGTTTGCAGTGTAATAATGTTTGCAGTAGGCGGAAGAAGACGGAGGAAACATGGACTTAATGGAGCTCAAGGCTTTGATGGATGGCAGGAAGTCAACAAGTGATGACTGTTTATAGTCCGCCCCTCCCGCGGGACACACACTCTCTCACACACACACACACACACACACACACATATACAGTCTGACTGAGTGGAAGTGGACCAGCAGTGAAACGCGGTCAACCGTGGGTCGATTCAGTCGGAAAGGTGGCCAAGCGTGGAAGAGACCCGGTCACATGAGAAGGGCCGACCGGGGCACCGGATAGCAGACGCCGCAAAAACCACGAGACCACGGGACGCGGACGCTGCGGGGGGGAGTCATGAGGATGGAGAGGGGAGAGACTTCTGCCTGGATACAGACGGGCAGACCGGAGAGATCAGAGTGAACTCACTGAACCTCTTCTCACACGCCCTGTGGGAGTCTCACACACTCCAACACACACACACACACACCTCTTCCTCATGCCTCGCGCACTCCACCCTACCGCAATAAAAGAGTGTGAATGGAGGCAAACATGAACTAAGTGAAGAAGAAAAAAAACGTGCTGGGATCAGATGGAGGTATCTGATCCCCGAGGCTGGAAGGCAAGCTGACAAGTCGAGCTGTCATCTGCAAAACATCACAGAGCGGCAGGCAGGCATTCAGGCGGACACAGAAGGCATGCTGGGAGAAGAATCAGATGATGCACGGCAGCAACAAAGCCACTTAATTCCCCCCCTCAAAAAAACTACAGAGTAAAATTATCTTTGTCTTCCCTGGTCCTCTATGCCTGCACTCCAGGGTCTTATGCATAAAACATCTGAAGTTGGAGAAACGCTCTGAGTTTGACGGGAGGTCGTGAGTAATTCATGAGGGTTTTTAGCCCTGAGATTCCTTCAAGGAAGGAGGAGATATTGAGCAGTAATGATGACGACATGTGGGGGCCGGCTGTGTTCAAATGAATGGAGTTGTGTTTGAGATCTGTTCACAGGGGCAAGATTCAAATCACAATTAACAGAATAAAAAGGATGGAGCAGATTATTTGAAGTGAGGTTGTATGAGGTAGCTACACACAGTCAGTGTATTACCTACAGTGGATGGCGATCGGCACAGCCGCGGTTTGGAGAAGCAGCAGGAGTACCGGAGTAGGAAGCTAAGCAATCTACTGAGTGGATAGGGTCAGCAGCAAAACATATTTTAGACTATTTTCACCCCGCTCTCTGCAAAGCCACCAGACTCAAATGGTCATGGTCGCAGAATATGGGAGTTGGCTGGCTCAACTGGTTGATTTGATTGTGTTATTGTGTGCCTTTGGTGAATCTGAGCTAACAAAACTAACAGATCAAGACAAGCAGCTCCCATGTTGGCTGGCAGAAACAGCAGCATATGCCGGAGTTACCCCTAACAGCTGGCTGTGGCAAAATAAGGCCATAAAGCAGCCCTGAATAAAGACGGCCAAAAATCTCCCAAAGAATCCATCTGAAAACTCTCACCAAGTGAGTGAGAGCTTTTTTTCTTCTTTTTTTAAACTTTGAGTGATCACCGGCTTAATTAGCAATGGTTATTAATCGGAAATTGCGAGCCCTCTGCTGTGTCTCATCAGAATGATTTTGTCCAAGCTTAATATCATGACTTTGGAAGCACCAGATGACTTATTTTAAATGAATTTCGTTCATAATGTGAGGAATTGTAAAATATCACTTCAGTGAGGCCGTTCAGTCAGACGGGGACAGATCACAGGCGATGAACATGGCATTTCATCATCGCAGCTGACGCGAAGTTTAAGCTGCTGAGCATTTTATATTAAATTCACTCTAATGTTGATTAACATAAATGGCGTTCTTTCATCCCAATAATTATTAATAGCACAAAATAATTCACCGAAGCAGTCAGGATGGGAACCCTAATTTCTCCTTGTTGCATTTAATGTCGCTGGAAATATGACCAGCGCATTTTGACTGAAGTGTGCTTCTGTTCCCAGGATAGAAGATGCCTCATTTTGGGGGGAAAATATGAATCCCTAGTGCGTAGCCTTTTACCTGCGTGGTCTGCTGTGTCCCAGGAGGATGTCAAGTTTGCATGCTCAGTGCACTAGAAATCGCTCAAAGGTGCTGTACTTTTTCCTTTATAGGGCCTTTAATTATGTTTCAAGAACAAAATGTAACTTCTCTCAGTATCTAGAAAAATGCACATTTAAAAAGAAATGTCAAATCCTTTCCATACATCTGTCCTCAGTCTCAGTCAAGTCTCAAGTCATAAATGCAAAGTCAAATTGAGTCTTTTACCAGCATTAGTCAAGCAAGTTTCAAGTCCTCAAATTTGTGACTGGAGTCCCCCATCTCTACTGCATGGTGAAATCAACTTTTTAACATTAACATTAAAGGAGCAGTATGTAAGGCCCTAGTGTTGAAAAACAAGTGCAGTCCAAGTATTGAGCTGGATCCATAGGTTATATATTAAATAGGTTGACTGTAGGCTGCAGGGACAATGAACACGAGCGGAAGATGCAACAAGTCCTCCACTGTTAGTTGATCAGCTGTTTATAACTGTCAGCTTTCTGTTGATGTAAAGTTAAGCCCACTGCTCTGAAAATACACACTCTGGACACTGAGTTAAGTGGCTGTCTGTCTCTCTGCCTGCCAAACTCTATTAACATTTTGCTCAATTTAAGCGTTATAAACAAATGCGGCTTCCAAAAGATTATTAATGATTTCTTATGACTCGTAAACTAATTTGGTGAACGTTCAGCATTAATCTGAACTCTGATTAATGTGAAACAGCAAACCAAAAACAGAACAGAAAACTCAAAGGGGGACAGTTGTGGTTATAGCGATGTTACCTTGATCTCTGCTGACACATCATCATCATTTTTATGATTCATTTCAGTAAATGTATTACAGATTTCTCCTTTAATCCCATCCCATTGTTTTGCTATTTCATCACCATCCCCGGGGCAAAAAGTCTGCCTTAAAACTCTGAGGTCAGATCAGGTCATCCACCGGGAGTGCTCACATCCAGAGACCAACCCAAACAACACAGCCACGTGTTAGGAACAGTCAGGTTATGACTGTTTGACTGATCTTTGCTGCATAATATTAACACAATAAAGGATTAAATCTTTGGTTTACAGGATAAATTATACACTTATCATCTTTATAACCCCACTGAGACCCAGGCCCGCAACCATTTCATCAAATCAGAGGTCACACTGTTCAAATAGCAGATATTTAAATTGAGTGAAGCTCTAGATATTCTAATTCTTAAATATATTCAACACAAGGTCACCTTCAGTCAGCTGAGAAAGCTGTTCTTCACACCGAGAAGATTAATGAATAAATTCAGCACTAAAACTCTTGGGTGTGATTTTTTTTTTCCACCGGCAGTTATAAAAACTCTTTTTTCCTGAAGTTTGCTGTGAAGCTGGAGGCATAAAGCCTGAGGGAACCTTCCAAATACAGCCGTTAATGCATTTACATTACATTCAAGCTTCTCGCCTATATGGTGCCTGGAGAGTTTAACAGTAGCTGAAATCTCAGAAAAGCCTTCCAATCCTTAAAATCACCGCCCCACAGTAAAGAGGCCAAGGATGAAAACCACCGGGGTCTGGATAATAAGGGATAGAGCCGAACATTACAGTGTCCTTGGTTTATTTAGTGAGACAGAGGAGTGCCACATGAAGACAGATGAGTCAGACGCAGCAGCTCCATCAGAGAAGAGGGGAGACGGGGGAAGAGTGGACGTGAAGTGATTCTTAAAAAGATTAGTTATCAATTCAAGCCGAACATAAGGAGCGACTGCAGCTCTGCCCGAGGCAATAAGCTCAGAAGAGGAATGAGGCCCGGGTGGAGCGGTGCCCCAGCTGGTGCGGGCGAGGGAGGGCCGATCTGCTCACGCTCAAGGCCAGGTTCAGGGAGGTTTCTGGCCGGAAGTGTTGAGGTTCCTGCAGAGGCCTGACATGCTGGAGAATCCAGCCCTGATCGATATGTGCTGGTCACTACCTGCAAAGAGTTCTTCTAAGTGTACTTCTCAATGAATACACTTTCCTTCAACCTTCCTTATACCTCAGTGAGCGGCTTCCTTCATTTCCCAGAATGACTTTTGATGACTCCCAGAGAAATCACGCAAAATCTGCTCCATAGAATTTTTTTCACAGCAGCCATACTGATATGAAATAACAGGGTAAACACAATTGTTAACTAACACAGGTCCTGTTCCAGTCAGCTCAGACCGAGTCAGAAGCAGAGCAAAGCTCCAGTACACTAAATGGAATGGAACCTTAATTAGTATCATTGGTAACACCTGTGTTTACCCTACTTTGCTTTCATTTTAATATGACTGCTGTGGAAAAGGTATATCAGTTTTTCGGCTAATGTACTGGAGAGCTAGCAAGCTATAGCGATTAGCTTAGCTTCGCATAAAGACTGGAAGCAGGGGAAAACAGTTAGCTTGACTTGGCTCAAGGGTAACAAAGTCCAGGGACCACTAACATGTTTTAAGCTTGTTAATTTTACACATTATGTTTTGGTTTAATCGATATAAAAAGTCTTTGTGCTAAGCTAGCTTATTATATAAAAATGTTGCTATGTTCAGTCCCCAGTGGTCTCAAAACAATAGCAGTAGTTGTGAAGTAGTGTGGGATTATGGGTCATGAACACAAAATATGAAGTTAGAGCCAGCTAGCAAGTACTGTTTAAAAGTTATAAGCTCTTATGTCTCATAATCTAACAATAAATGTGTTTATGATGCTATTATTAACATGTTATAGGATTAATAACACATAATAATGTAAATACACAGCTTATAAGCACTTATAAAGGCTTTATTACCTATTAATTAACACTGTTACAAGCGTTATCCCTGGGTCTAATCAGAAAAAGCTAATGTAATTAATTTTAAGTTAAGAAAAGTTAAATGAAGTTTGCAAAAAGTAACAGGTACCATTTAAACCATTATATGTAAGCACAGCATATATTCTGAGTGCTTTTATTGGCAATTAAATTCACAGTTGAGCTGTGTGGAAATGATTACTTGGTCTTAAAGCAGACAGACTTTACAGAAAAACGAATCAGGTCCTTTTCAAACATGAGTCATCTAAAACTGACTGAGCGTTTACAGATTAAAGTGCATGTTTGACAGAAGTTTATGTCCTCGTCCATGATTTAACCCCGACTCTAAATTCCTCCCTTTATGTCTTCGCCTTTTATGTCTGATTTAAAGGGCAAATTATGTGCGACGTTGTGAAAATATTGTTTCTCTTGCTGTCAGTGGTTTATATGTGTGGTTTCCTGACTGTTTACAGTGTCCACAGGTCAAACCAGTTGTGGCTGCATTGCATTTTGGGCTATTTCCCTCACTCTAGACAAGCTGTTGTCCTGACTGTCTGACTTACTGAAACATCACATTTACTGTTAATGTTTTATTCTGCTGTAACACTCTCTGCTATTTAACGCCACGGTAGCCTCTGGAAACATCGCACCATGACAACATTTATTTAAGCCTGTTGAGCCAAACAAGAAAATAGGCCCCAAATAGCTGTTTTTGACACTGCTGGTGTGTTTAAGTGTGGATTTTCCCATCAGCCACGAGGAGAGACAGGGAGCGGGAGAGAGTGCCTGCATGCGCAGAATAAAAATGACCACAACTAACATCACAGCTATTATAAATCACCACAATTAATCTTGATGATTTAATGAGCTTAGTTTTTTTTTTTTTTTTTTTTTTTTTTACACTGCACAATTTGTAACTTGTATCAACAGCCTGACTGTTTTCATTAAAATCAAAAATCTGCTGCAGTGGGTGGGATGAGCATCACAGCTCAGCAGGACACAAACAGCCAGGGATGGCTGGAGGGTTGAGTCTGTCCGGGTCGACATGCAGAAAACATGTAACTGGTGTAAAGCAGGCGCAGGGAGCAAAAAACATGACAGGAAGAGAAAGAGGTGAAATATGCTGAAAGCTGCTCACAAGACATTTGAATATATTAGCATGAAATCATGAATAAAAGCACTTAACAGCGTGTCTGTGGTGACTAATCACCAGGGCCCTGTTCTTTATACGTGGACAACGAAGATAACTTAATTGGATTGTTGGTTTTTTCAGTTCTTCTGAGTGTCTCCTTTGATATTGACTCCAGTGGCTGCCAAAATCTAAATTTCAGGTTCAACACATAAAGCTGCTTTAAAGCTGCTCTTATTAATAGTTTTATATCGATAATGAATGAAACTGACATGTGCAATGTGAAAGACAGAGGTGGGAGTTGCTTTTCAAACATGATTTGATGATGATGATGGGTGATTTCTGGTGCTGCGTGCGCAAACCTGGCAACCTACGAGGACACAGCAGACCAGCAGAGGCCAAAGCACGAGGCAGCTATGATGGAGGAGGCAAGTCCAAAAACAATCAAATCTGGATTCAAGAATTACAATAGCTCTCAGAAGAGAGCAGCGGTATGCAACGTCTGCAGCCCAAACATCAGTGACACAACCAACTTCAGTCAACACAAAACCCACAAAGAAAGGTACATGAATGTGTCTTTTTAGCTTTAACTTATTGACTTGGCTTTGACTTGATTATGCATTTTCTTGAGAAGATGTACAAAATAATTTTGGGAGTGATTCTCAGCTTTATAACCAGTTAAACTATGTGGGTATGTTACTAGCTAACTTGACCTGAGCAATGGCTTGACTTGAGTTACTTATAGCAGGCACTCGACTGGAGACTTGAATGGAAAGATCTGAGACTTGACATGCACATGTGACTCACGTCCACCCATGTAAATACTGTTAGCTAGCTAACATGCTAGCCTCACAACATTCAGTGATAGGATGTAAATATTGCATTTACTTCTCCCAAGTGGGCAAAACGTCATTTAGTGCGGCTTTGCGATATTGCACAGTGACACACAGGTTGGTTTGTTAGCTTAGCTTTAAAGTAGCTAACCGTACAATGAGCACTACTATTAGCTTTACTTTTTAAAAAAACATCAGCAAGGAACAAATCGATCCTCTGACTGCATTTGAAGAACCAAATTAACGAAAAGAGAGTTATCGGGATCATTTTACCTGGCTAACATCATGTTAGCTTGGTTTAGTTGAACCAGGTCTGAAAAACAGGTCTGTAGTGGTTGAGGCTTGACAGTAAACGCTCAGTATGTGAATTCTGCTGCTAGGGGACTCTTTCACATTAAAACAAACAAACAAAAAAAAAAAAAAGACATGTTGGTGACATAGTGAGGCGCGTGGGATCATGGGAGTTGTAGCCTTCATTGTTAAACCACCACCGTTGTTGATGAAAGTACATCTGACATGACTCCTGCAGAAATCAGGTTTATGTTACTTGCTCATGTTGCGTTTAGTGGTGTTCACCAGTTTCCTTCCTCACGATGTGTCCCGTGTTTTCCTGGAAGTTATAGCACCTAGCGGCTAGCAGGAAATGCACTGTTAGCTTGAATAAAAGACTGATTTCTCTGAGTTTTGCAGCTCTCTGAAATAAACAATATTACAAGCAGGCCAGGTGTGTGGAGGCAAATTCTTCTTGTGTTTGGAGGACACTTTGTACAAACCGGTTCCTCTGAAGCATACTGAAGCCTTTACAGTGTTGTGTTTTGGCTCAGAGGCACAATTCAAAAAACATGATCAGTGGGAGTTAAAATGAGCCTGGACACTGACCAGTTTAGGCATTAAGCTTTAAAAAATGACAGTGACTATATAAAGAATTTAATCCAGTTTCACAGCCTGATGGGCTTAAAGTGTATCTTGAAGTGTTTTTGGACCACTGTCAAATCAATCTAAGCCTCTTTTTAGACTCTCAGCCTCTCAATATGCCATTTATAGGAATTGATGTCCTCACCAGCTGCTGCACAGACTCCTTTCCCCCTGTGGATGGATGACGAATTTATGAACATCAATACCTGTGTGATATTTCAAATGCAGTCTTCTTCATGTTTGAAGCTCCTCTGCGTTGCTTTTGTTATTTCCACAGGGGCCTCCCGTACTAAAAATACGTGCCTTTCTGTTTCTGAGACACCTTGGATGAAAGCGTCCGGCTCGTACGACATGTTTCCAGCACACCCATACTATTTATTGTTGAAACTGAAACTTGCAAAGTGATACATGACTGCCCGTGCAGCCCCTGACCGCAGCCCAGCAGGGAGCCTTGTCATTACACACAGCTGAGTGGAACCAGCGTGGCTGTGCTGCGTTCACAACTCAGCAGGGAAGGGACGCGCCTTCCGGCAGTCAGACGCTGTCGCTAAACGCTCTGCACGCTGTTGCTGCTGAATCAGTTCACTGGGTCAGATTAAAGACTGGGAGAAGTGAGGTCACCGCTGCTGGAATACACACACACACACTCACACACACACACACACACAGGCACAGATACACAGCTGGGATAAGAAAGGCAGAATGGAAAGAGACAGATAGGCAGCCTGAGTAAGGCAGATCTGTCATAAACAAAGACGCCCACAGGCTCAAACAGTCTGCACGCAACAAAGAACCATTTTAAGTGACGAGAATCACACACACACTCGCACGCACACACACACACGGTGAGTGAAACACTTTCATTAAAGTTCTCGATCTGATAGCAGCCAGCTCATCAGCGTAAAGACGACAACACTTGCCGGTTAAAACCCTTTAAAACCTTACACAGCGCACTGATCTGAAAATGGATTAACACGGGAAACCACAGACACAAATGCACACACACACACACACACACACACACACACACTAGTAGTTTACCTTCCTAGTGAGAGTATAACTAACCTCTCTTTGGAACACATCACCCTCCAGTAACCCCTAAAACACACACACAATCCATTTTGCACACCCTTGGAGGGATTAGGAGTGCGCGCGTGTGTGTGCGTGTGTGTCGACAGTTCTTTTGACAGGGGGGCTGGGCCTTGACTGTGTGAGGTTGACAGTATGTCACGATTATGATGAATGATGGGAAATATGAGTGGATCTTGCTGCACAAATTAGCTCCATGCAGTGTGAAAACAACAACACTAACTGTTATTGGTTATTGTTTCAGCTGCAATAAACAGTGTGTGGCACACAAACACACACAGCATCATCACAGTGTTATTTCTGTCAACATCTTAAATGTATTAGAGAGTATCATACTCAGTTGTATTAAGTAGTGGGATCTAACATTTGAGAGTCACTACATTTAAAACAGGTGGCAGGAACAAACAATTTTTGGCCTAATAATGACTATTTCACTCACTCTTTCACTCACAGGCTCATTGCGGTGACAACTTTATGAGCACCAAGCTTACAACTATACACACCGCAACAATCTGAAGAATGTTAAAATTAAAAAGGTGTGTATCATCAAAACACAACAAAAATATAGACCTGAAAGTTCTTGCTGAGGACAACTTGCAGAGGATGCATAGTGACAACCCTAACCACAATTTACACTTGTATACAGTATATATTAAAATCTACAATAGACTGTAAAAGGAAAATATGAGAGGTGGAAGTTTGTTTGTTTTTTTAATTTTGCATTTTGAGAATAAAGTTGAAATTTGAGAGTGGAATTGAATTGTTGAAAATGCTGAAAAAAAAGATTAAACGTTGAGAACAGAGCCGAAATGTTGAAAAATAAAATCAAAATGTTGAAAAAGAAAGTCAAAATGTTGAAAAAGAAAGTCAAAATGTTGAACAAAATCAAAATTTGGGAATAGAGTCGAAATGCTGAAAAAGAAAGTCAAAACGAGAACGAGAAAAAAGATTAAATATCGAGAACAGAGTCAAAATGTTGACGAAGAAAGTCGAAATGTTGAGAATAGAGACGAAGCTGCGAAAAAAGAAAGGTTTAAATGTTGAGAATGAGTTGCAAAGTTGAAAAAAAGTTGAAATATTGAATTGAACTGTACTGTTGAAAAAAGTCGAAATGTTGGGAATTGAATTGAAATGTTAAAAAAAACAGTAAATTTTCAGAAAAAGCTGAAACACTGATAATAGTTGAAATGTTGAGAATAGAACTGAAATATTGACAAAGTTGAAATATTGAGAATAAAGAAAAAAAATCTTATATCTGGCACTAACACTGAAAGTTCAACTTTATTTTCTACATTACAGCTTTTTTCTTGAAATGCAAAAGAAAAAAAAACTTCCACCCTCATGTTTCCCCTCATGTCTGGCCCTGATACTACTGAGCAGATTAAAAAGAAAATTAATTTTTAGCAGAACTTTAATATTACAAATCCTCTGGGCCCTCCTGTAGCGCCACCCTCAGGAAAAGCATCTTCATTGCAATGAACAACACAGCCTCCAGTGAGGCTTTAGGCTTCTATTCATGTTTTTCCCTCTATCCACTTCTTTAACTGCCCGCATGTAATATTTAACAGTGCTGGATTGTAGCTGTCTGACCACATTTGAACATGCTTCCCTGCAGCAATATGCACCCCGCTGTGACACACACACACACACACACACACACACACACACACAGCTCCTGTTATCACTGCAGCTTTTCACACTGTGTAGTTCAGGCCAGTTCAGCTTCATTCAGTGTGAGTTTGGTCTCCGTCTGTCTGTGTGGTGTTTTCATGTAAGACGCTGCCGGATGTCCAAGAGAGATTACTTCAAATCTGTAGAGCTGTAACACATCCAAGGCAAAGCAGGGGCTTTCAAGAGCAAGCGCACACAAGAACACACAGGAACACACGTGCCTCTACGTGGGCAGCATGTGGACACATTTTGTGTCCAGCAATTTAGCGTTCTGAATCAGACTTCGTGCCAATATTCAGTATCTTTAATTTGGAGCGTTTTCTTGGCAGAACATGAATCAAAAGACTCAAGAGAACCAAAGTTTCCTCTTGTGGAAAAGCTTCTGAAAAAGCATTTAGTTGATTCTGGGATACTAAAACCCTCCATTACAGCTGAAATCTGTAACTTTCCCGGCACTCTCCAGTGGAGAGCGGTAATTGAAGTGATGCTGGAACCGAAGCAAAGATGTTGGATTGGTTGTGCGGAAGCCTGCCGCTTGAATCAGCCACCGCAACACTCGCAAAATTGCACTAAGCTAGTGGAGTGTGATGCTGCTGGGGCGTCTGCTGTCGATTTAAATGCATGAAAATACAAACATGGCGTGGAGCTCCTCGCCGTGCTGGCTCCGTCCTGAACAGAATTCATTGGCACCGGCGGCCCGAACAGGTGTGACCTGAAGAGCTGTGACAGTCTAATCAACATTTCTCTACAGCAGAGCATAAAGAACATCTGTTCATAGTAAATGTGATGGTTTGAGGGTTTTATGGTTTTCAGAGGTGTAGTGCTGTTTAAGTCTGTGTGAAGGAAAAATTGAGTTTTTCTTCTAAAGGCAGGGGTCAGCAACCTGCAGCTCCAGAGCAACATGCAGATTTTTATCCTTATCTCCCAGTGGCTCCCAGTGGCTGTGATTATATGGAAATGAAATATGGTTCTTTTAAAAAAAAATTTTTTTAATTTTCTTGCAATATTGGTGGGCCTTAAGTTATTCTTACATTTACAGGTTGTAAAAATATATAGCTTACACACCAAACTTTTTTGAAAAAGCTTTTTGATGTTTGTAATATTGTGTCAACTAAAATGTGCATCATAGTTCATGGTTCAGCATCTCTTCCTCTAACTTTTGTCGGGAGCTAGTCTTGAGTCTCCTTCAGCTAGCTATGGATGCCAATTTTTTTTTTTTTTAAAGTCCTAGAAGAAAATAGAGAAGTATTAATTGTGTCTCCAGACATTTTTTTCCTCCTTTTTTGGCTAAAAATGGCTCTTTTGATATTAAAGGGTGCAGACCCCTGAGCTAAGGGGTTGTTAAGGATGGCTGGGGTCTGTCTTTCTCCTTCTGTTCTGTGTGTGTGTCCTGTCATATCTTTAGCTGTCCCCATCCAAATTAAGGCAAAAGCCAAAAAAAAACTCTAAGAAGGCTCCAAGAGGCTGTTTCCGTGTCTGGACATGATACATAGCACAGTGTTAAGGGAGCTGTGCTTCTGCCAGAGGAGTGCTGACTAAGATTACATAAAGCATGGGAATAAAGAGCAAAATAATATATATTTCTGTTTCCCCCTGATGGTCTGAATAACTCGCTAGATTTGTTGCTAGTCACTTAATACATATGCTAACTACTTTCGCAGAAAAAAGCGACCTATGACTTCAGGTAGGTAGTGGACCAAGCCAATGTGAAGAATAGTGATGGGTTTTCAAACTTAAAAAGTCATTGTTTTTAGCGTAGGTGCTTTATCACAATCCAGAGGACAGGAAAATGTCAAAATGAGACCTCGTCTTTGTCTAGCCTGTGTCCCCTAGACATAAATGAGCTCAATTTAAGACCAGTATGACACTTTTAACCATTTTCTCATACTTCTTAAATTTGACTCATGAGAAATAGCCTAAATCGTCTCAGTCCAAGACTAATTTGAGCCCAACTGAAGATTTTAAAATGTTCTTTTTTTGGTCTCACTGCACTGATCTTAAATCTGTCTTCAATAATCAGCTCTTGAGATAACACTGAGATCTAAAAGAAAACTCATTTGTCTTAAATGGGATCTTAAATTCATCTCAGTGGTCAAAATAAAGTCTTGTTGCTCCATACGGTCGTCAAGGAGAAACCTCTGAGACACCTATGAGCTCAGCAAAAGATCTGCTTTTCTCCTAAGGGAGGATTTTAGGAGAAACATATCAGACTTCAGTAAGCTAAAAATAAGAATCTCATTTATTTCTCATAAGACAAAGGACAGATGATTGTGAGAAACGAAATTTTCCTCCGGGAATACTTAATCTCTCTAACAATGACTAGACACTGACTGACAGCAGTGGATATATTTTAGTTCTTTAATCAAAATTATTGCTAGGGGCAGTTCAGTAATCCCTGGATATTGGTGGGGACATGTCCCTACCGCCCCTACCCAATTCTACACCCTTGCATCTAGGTGAAACGTACTGCGTGGGCTGCTTTGCTGAAAATTTGTAGGGGGTGATATCAACCCATTTTGCCACACCCATACCCTAACCCATATCAGATGTACATTTTTTGCCACATATGATAGAAGTGGCATGTTTTGTGTGTTTCTGAGTATCAAAAGTGTGTCAAAAATGCATCCAAAGTCTAAAATTACCCATTGGCGGTGCACTCGGGCCCTAATTATAGATTTTACGGTCCATAAGAACAGCATACAGGAAGACATACATGGCCGTGACAAGCACACACACACATGCACACACACACACACATATCCCTAAGGATGGATGATTAAAGCTCTCTCTGAGCTGAAATGGAGCCTGTTGGAGATACAGATTTATAACACACAGCCGAAAACTCACTGATGTACAGACAGATGGAGGGAGAGAGAGGGATTAAAGTGGAGGTGTAACAGATGCTGGAGCGTGTGACTTCCACCATTGGCTCAGCTAATTGGCTCTCTCTGTTCTCGTGGCAAACAATGGGCGAACTTGGCTGCCGAGCCCGTCCCTGCTGTGCCGGAGGGGTCCTGCTGCTGCAAAAAAAAAAAAATGGCTACAGCTTCACACCCCCTCGTTCTTTATTGTTCAACTACAGTGCGGGTTTTTTGTTCAAATCGCTATGAGATTGCAGATACTTTCTTTCAGCCTTCGAGACAGTCATTTGTTTCATTTGAAGAAACACTACATCTGGATCCCCACCAGCGTTCAATCAATTGTTCCTTGGCCAACAGCCTAACTGCTCCCTGGTATGCATGGGAATCCATTCATCAGTTAGCAAACATCCCGCTGACAGACACACTAATAAAAACAAACGTGCATGAATTAAGTAATGAAAGATTAATGTGATGCATTCAACACAACTGTAATGTGCCAGATAGATTCTGACGCTAACAGCATCTGTATTCATGGATGTGGGTTGAAAAACAAAGCTCAGGCATTCAAAAGCCAGCGCTACTGTCAAAAACACTCAGACGCTACAAGACAACAAAACTAGCCAGTTTGAAGATCAAGAGTAACTATATTTCAACACGTTCCTTGTGTTCTCACAGTGTGCGCTTGAGCTGTGACCTTTGACCTCCCATTCTGTCTTAATGTGGCTCATTAGACACATTGATTACAGGATAATTAAAAAATCATGCTGGTTAATACCCAGACAGAGTCCGACTCCTGCACAACAGCTTCACGAGGCCACTGATTATCAGAGATAAGCACTTTGTAGCACACGCACGCAGAGCGCCATAAACCCAAAATGATTCTCAATAGCTTAATGGTTCAGGAGCATGACCCCCCAACGCGGCAGCGCGGGATTCAATTCCCACTGGGGCAACCTATGAGGAAAATATATGGATTGGCAGCACTGTGAGCTGTTTTAAATTAAAGTGTCAACCGCATGACATCAGAAACCGACCAGTCGAACCCCTGAAACAAAGATCACACCATCACACTCTCAAAGTGGAATTTTTATGTGACAACAGTTCAACTTGGTTTATTTAACAGTAAAAGCAGCAATAAATGGTCATTTTTTCAGCCACTGTGGGGCAGCGGAACAAGTTGTAAACACAATGCTAACGTTTTATAACCATTTAAAGCTATCAAAGTGTTAGCACAGTTGCCTATTTACACATCTAGCACAGATAGACCAACATTAACATTAAGCAGTCAGTGTTCATTCACCTATTAGCTCTGTTTTTGGTCTCCATCAACTCCTGAGAAAAACATCTGGCTCTTTAGTTGCTAAATGCTACACTATGTTCACCAGCTAGTTGCTAACTTTGCTGAGCTTGTCCTATTTGGCCACTGCTAACATTTTAGCAAACAGTTGCCTGGATATATTTGAGCGCACACTGGTCAACATTAGCATTCATTTGGAGTAGTGTTGCGGTCACTTGATAAATGGATTCACTCTGCTTTTATCCCCCGTTTTGGTCTCCAACTCCAACTCTTGAAGGAAAGATCTGGCTCTTCAGCAGCTAAATGCTCCACTGCGATCACCAGCTAGCTCCTAATTTTGCTGCCTGGTGATGAAGTGTCAACCACAATATCAGAAACCAACCAGTCAAACCCCTGAAACAAAGATCATATAATTCATATCATCACCTCTCAAAACTGAATGTTTATGTGACAACAGTTCTATTAGTTTATTTATAGTGAAAGCAGCGCTAATTCGTCTTTTTGGCCACTTAGGGGCAGCAGAAGAAGCTGCAAGTTATCAACATGTTAGCACAGTTGCCTATTTACACATCTAGCACAGACAGACTAATATTAGCATTCAGCATTCAGTGTTCATTCACCTTTTGGTGAATCTTTGGTTCTTTTGGTCTCCACCAACTTGAGAAAAACTGCCGGCTGTGATCACCAAAACAAGCTTGTCTTCTTTGGCCACTGCTAACATTTTAGCACGTTATAAAGTTGTACAAACATGCTAGCAAACAGTTGCCTATATTTACACGTGGAATACACACAGGCCAACCAGTATTCACTCTCCTTTTATCCTCTGTTTTGGGTTTCCACCACCTCCTGAGGGAGCCATCTGGCTCTTTAGCTGCTAAATGCTACACTATGTTCACTAGCTAGTTGCTAACTTCGTCTGCCTGCTGTTTGGTGCTGAGCAGGTAGTATGAAGCAAGACTGTCAGAGCTTTTTAGCTTTAAATAGCTGCCTGCAGCAGAAGGCGGTTGATGAGAGAGTGAAACGAAACAGGAAGCTTAAAGAAGCTAAAATGAGATTAGATAGATTTCAGAGGAACTGCAGGGTCATGGGGCATATATGTGTACATATGTTTGTCACTACAATGACATCTTTCATATTATACATAGTCATTTGATCCATTTTTAATATAAATGATTAATTACCGCTGCTTTAAGTTGAAGGGACAGTTCACCCAAAATCAATTTTTAAAATGCAATAGTATATATATTTTTAAACTATTTTCTTTCTGTGGAACTACCACGCCACTGTGCACAAGAAGCTATGATCTGCTGCTTCTCTTCCATAGATGCCCACTTCTTTTTGACATGGTTGGTGGCTGCAGTTTGGCAGAAAGAAAACAGCTCCTTCATGAAACTGCTCACAACGAGGTCTGTGGATTATCTTGAGTAACTGCTCCATGATTTCTGGAGAGAGACACTGCTGCTGAGCTTCAGATGTTTATTTTTTGTGGATTTGAGCACCACAAGCCGGGTGCCATTTAGTCCCATTATACTGGAGAGAAGGCAGACATCTCCTACGACCAATATCTCCAAAACTCTGCAGCTCACACCAAAACCATCTTGATGCATAAACAGCACTACAGCCCAGTGGGAAAATATATATTTTTGATTCAGGGTCCCTTTAAGGAAGGGAAAAACATACGTATTTAAGGTTAGTTTTAAGATAAAGCTGCACAGGGTCCAAGTCTCTGTTCCATCTCTGGATGAAATCTGATACACAGAATAATCAATGCAGCAGCTTCACAGTTGGCACCTGCAGCAACCTAATAGATCTCAAATGGAGAGAGTTATTGAATATGCATGGTTTTACTACTTTGCATACATCAAATAACATCTTTTCTTTATCTACCACAGGCCGCAAAAATGTTGCAAGTGTTTAAGCAGCTCTGTTAACTTACATGATCCAAATGTGTGCAGCTTTTATCAAGATGATTATGGTGAGCCACAAAACACACCAAATAGTTTTTAAAAATGGTGAATTGTTGCTGGCTCTTCTCCTCTATAAAGAACTCCAGTACCCACATTCAGTAGTGGGTTCTGCTACAATACCAGTGCTCCGTTTTTTCCAAATTTCAAGACCTCTGTGTGCCGACTGTTAATGACTACTGTGAGTCATGTCTCCACCATAAAATCCTTTAATTGTGTGAAAATGCATTTCTGTTACTTTTCGTGCACTGTGCAGCTTATTTGCATTTTATGAGGTCATGCTCGTTCCTCCGCGTTTCAGCCGTCGTGGCTGAACAAACACACCCGCATGGCCCTCAAGATCAAACCGTGGAGCTGCTGTGTTTATGACCCGCACCCCGCGGAGAGGTGCATTGTCTCATGCAGACCACCCGCCGTGCCCCGGGACCTCGAACAAGTCAAAGCCATCTGCCACGCGGGAGGTCTCCAACAACGCTGCGGCAGCACTTTAGAGTCAGCGACATTGATTTTAGGGCAAGCAGGAAGGTGACGGGGTTCAAATCCCAGGACAGGGAATCCCTGATCTCTGGCCCCTCTGAAGATGGAGCCACTTTTATAAAAGCTGCTCCTGCAGGAACTTTGACCGTCTGAGATGAAAATGTGTTTGTTTGATGAGATGTTAAACTCTGCTGCACCTGCACCATCCATCAAACGCCTGATATGATGATAGCCTGTAAACTGCTCAGCAGGGACCAGCTAATACACCATCATATTATGAGTAATGGACTGAAGACGCCATTAACTTCAGTCATATTTAATGTAGAGGCTTATATTCATGCCAGATGTCATATTTCAGGAGGTGAATTTCTCCTTGTGTCTCACATGGCGACATCAGTTCAGGATCAGTCAGCCTGTCCTTCTAGACTCATGTTGGAATGTGGACGTATGACTGAACTTGACTAATGGCGTTACAAAGGTCAAACTTTGAAAGGCCATAAGTAAACTATCTCTGACCAAATGTAGAATTATGACCCTTGCCCTAAATGTTTCCATGTATGTCCTGCCTAAAATATTTTATATTTTGTTACCATAGTTTTTGCATGATTTAGACAATTTACTACAAATGACATGTGTCTGTATTTCACAGCTAAATGTTAGGCAAACCATGCTGCTATTGGCTGGACATCTGTACAAAAATCTATTAGCAGATGTAGAAACCTGCTTGAGTTGTGTCAACATTAAGTCAGCATTAATTATTGTAGAGGTAGAGGGAAAATAAGATTTATGATGTCATCAGGGTTATTTTAGATCGGACCTGAGACTTAACATTCATGACAGAAGAAAGGCCTGTTATGACAACACTCACACCTAAATGACAAAGACGGTCCATTGGGAATGTCTTCCAAAACAATATATTTGACCAAAGGAGAGGACTAGGGGCAGGTGTATGAGACTTCAGCACTTGACGACATGTAGTTAACATTGCGAAACAGTCGTAGTTTGTTTAGGTTTTGGCACCAAGCTTATTTAGGTTTTAAAAATGATCACAGTTTGGGTTGAGATAAATATCTTTCACTATGTAAGTCACATCAGGACCATAAACAAAACACGAAATGTTTGCAGTTTGGTACCAAAACTATTGAGTTAAATTAAAATTCTGGGTTAAAATAAGTGTTACATTACATTAGGGACGTGTTGTAAGTCGTGACTATAAACACGTAGTTAACGTGAAACGGTCACAGTTTGGTCAGGCACCAAAAGTACTCGGTATGGTTTGGGACGTTGCGTTACATCACATTACATCGCATCACATCATGTTATGTCACCTCACATCACATTATGTTACATTATGGTTTTGGCACCTAGCTTGCTTATGTATAAAAAAGACCATGAATTGGGTTCAAATATATATATTACATTATGTAAGTGAGGTAAATCAATTGTGACTATAAACAAAATGTGATTAATGTGAAATTGTCACAGTTTGTTTAGGTTTAGGCAAGAAAACTACTTGTTTAAGTTTAGGAAAAGACCATGGTTGGGGTAAAAAAAAAAGTATGTTATGTTACGCAAGTCGCGTGACGTAAGTGACTTAAGTCAAAAGTCTAATGTTTTGTAACTTTTAACTTGTCAACACTGACTTTTAGTTTTATGTAGAATACAAGCTCCACCTCCTCCATACTCCCATCCCACTTTCTACTGCTCCTGTCACAATTGCTACAGCCACGAGCTACTAATGATCGCTGCCTAATATTAAATTACATAAATATGGGTTTTAATAAGCTGCATGTACAGTTTGCAGACAGGATTTGAGTCCAGTCTTGCTTTGGATGATGTACACAAACCTGATCCCCCATTTTTTCCACATAATATTATTTACATTTGTCAGATTTGCACCATGAAAAGTCATGCTGCTGTGCAAGTGGTTCCAGTTCATCAACCACTTGTTTATCAATTACTTTTGATGCTGAATAAAAAGTCTAAATGGGACAATTATGAGCTAAGATCTGTTTGCAGGAGGACCTTTTCACAAACGTAAACTGTACAGAAATGAACCATGTGCAAAGTAGGAAAAATACCTTCAAATATATTGGGTACTAGAGCACAGTTTTCTAAACAGTCAGCAGTCATGTTTATGATTTGTAATAAAAAGAGCAAAACATCCAAAAATTAATGAAATGACTCTTTGTTTCAGTGGTTTAAAGAACTACAGGGCACGCATACAGAAGCACAAACAGACTCAGTTTCAGAGCTTACTGCTCAGCGAGCGCTCTTAATGGAGGGCCTGTTTGGCTGACGTCACCTCAGCGTTAGCGTGCTGTTGACACAACGCCTTGATCTACGTCACCGAGTGTGAGTCTTTCAACAGGAGAGAGTGAAAGAGAGAGAGAGGCAGTGGAAAGCCAGAGTCAGCAGAAAAAGCTGGGTGTAAAATAACTGATGACATTCTGACAAAGCACAAGTCTGTGTGTGTGCGTGTGTGTGCACGTGTGTATGTGTGTGTGTGTGTGTCAGAGTGGTACAAGGCCGTGAAGCCGACAGTATTTCTCTCTTGTCAGAAGCCAATGGCGCTCCAATGTCGAGCATTCAGGTGAAGGGATGGCTGACAGGCGCTGACATATTGTTATTCTCTCACGCTGTGGCACTCCTTTCTCCATACGTCACCTGAAGGCCTCTTCAAAGAGTCCGTCACTGTCACACACCTCCTATTCATTTTTTTATTTATGTCTCGTTCCTGTGTTTGTGGAGAAGTACAGTACGTGCTTCATCTGTCTGATGAGGAGGGTAAACACACTCACAATGTGCGTGTGTGTGTTGGTGTGTGTGTGTGTACGTGTGTCTGTGTGTGTTCTCACTTTGTTCTTTCATCCTGGTAAGACGCAGTTTGAGCATTGGACTCAAAGAGACAGTGTGCGTGAGTGATCTTCACTTCAAGGAGCAAGATTAAAGTGTAGATTTGATTTTGGTTAAGATTTGAACTGAAATATGTCAGTGAAAGGCTGGAAAAACACTCACATTGGACTTTTTTTAAATTATAAATGTAATTTTAGTTTGTTTAATGAGAGATACAGTGTGTGCATGTGGGAAAGAAGACATGCATTGCTAGTTCCTTAAACCAGGAAGTACATTGCAAACACGTACGCCAAAATGAAGTAGAACTACAAGTCAAAAACGCTCCTAGTTGCACTATACAGGCTGCACAGTCCATATTATGAAAGTCTTTGATGTAATAAAGAAGATACTTATAATTTTTCCTATTTTTAGAACCAAACCATCTGTGGGGCTAAAAATGTAAAGATTTTCCTCAGGGTGGAACTTGAGGGAAAGCGACAAGGTTTTTAAGATCAAAAATGGCTTTTCATCCCTTTTTCTCTTCCTCCTTTTTCACTTTTTTGAGTGTGAACATGCTCAGAAAATTAAATTTCTGTTATGTATTGTGTACAAACTACAATTAAATCTAATGATACATAATGTTTTTTCACAGCGTCTATTATGAGGGTGCTTTCACATCAGGTTCAGTAGTTTTGTTACATGACTAAGTACACTTGCATCATCATCTACACAACATTTATTAACGCTGTTGCTGTGGTGTAGAGAAGTCTGCCAGTCTCAAGATTCCAATAGCAGTCCATTTCCTCGTTTTGGTACAGTTAGGTTTCACACCTGATACGTACTGTACACATGACCTGCACTCAAGACCATGTTTTCCAGTGGACCCCGGCCCCTGTGCCCAGGTACAGTATAGTGTTCACACTAATCAAACGGGCTATATGAAGCCCTAGGCTAAAGTTGAGGTCAGCCGACTCTGGAATGTGCCAGGATTGTGCCAGTATGTGCCAGTCCATCTGTTTGGGGCTAAGAGCACTGTGATAAGCCCTATTGTTAACCCAGAATTAACCTAAACCCAGGGCTATACGATTCACACTGCATTTCTGCCAGGTTGAATGTCTACTGGAACAGCAACTAATGTTTACATTTTAGAATGATGCGTGACTACTCTGTTTGTCTTTAGCCCCATTTACTGGCACAGTTGATTTTCAGGGGATAACCCTACAAACTCATGGTTAACCCTGTTCTACAAGCCCTAGACTAAAGTTGGGCTTTAGGAAAACTTAAGAAGGTTCTAAAAATGCTTTAAGCCCCGGGCTAAATGCAGTGTGAAAAGTCTTATACACTTCTATTGGGCTTTTCACACTGCACTTAGTCCCAGGCTAAGACAGTTGTCAGTCCTAGGACAAGAACTCTATTTGCCTAGGCCTAAGAGAGCTTTCACACTGGCACAATCCTGGATCAGTCCAAAGTGGGCTAACCCAAACTTTAGCAGGGCAGGGCTAGCCCTGAAAACCGACTAAACTCAGGGCTAAAAAGTGCTAGTGTAAAATGGGGCTAAAAGACTGGAACAGGCATGGAACATTCTAACAGACATGTAACTCAGGGCTAGTAAAAGTACAGTGTGAATTATATAGCCCTGTGCTTACCTTAACCCTGGGTTCACAATGTGTGTGAAAGGGGGCTAAGTTAGCCCTTAGACCATGGTTAAGGATAGCCTAGTGCTAAGGTGAAAAACCCCTGTTTCTGCTCTATTCAAAACAACTGCTACACAGGCTGTATGACAATCACTTCACTTGCACTTTATGCATGTAACTGCAACCTTTCTCGGCTTCAAATATGTTTTTCACACTGACTGGGTGGCTGTGGCTTAGGTAGTAGAGCAGGTCGTCCACATATCGGTGATCAGAATTAGCAGTTCCATCCAACCTCTCCCTGTCCACATGTCCAAGTGTCTTTTGACGTAGGCCCTGTAGACATGATCAGAGGTCTGAGCTATGTGCACCATACATTGGGATGCAGCGCTGTCATGGACAGCTGTCATCTCAAAGGCCACGCGGTCAATGACAAAGAGATCCAATATCTGAACACACAGCGAGGCATCACATCAAGGTAGAGCTGTTACAAGGTTCATTATCTTCACTGTCTCCATTGAAAAGCAGTGATTTGCGCTGGTGCAAAGAGATCCTGTCGCTGATCATGTGTAGAGTCTTTTGTGGAAAAAAAAGTCAAATCTTTTGCCTGCTGGTTGCACTATAGAAAAGGACAATAGGTTACAGAACCACTGGGAATAATCCTCTGTTGAAGGATAATTCCATGGCAATCTGGTGAGGAGGTATCTTGCTGCAGCGTTGTTACGCAGCCTGTGTAGACAGCTGGGCTGATTAAAATAGAAGTGTATCTGTTCCATCAGACGTGCACAAGATGGATGACTGAAAAACAGAGCTGTAGAGACACAGATTCCTGCCAGTGACAGAGCCAAAATGCAACCGATTACGTGATCCTGCCGATAAGTTGCTGGTATCATGTGGGCTGGTTGGTGAATATAGATGAAGAAAAAAAAAGACAACTCAGCCTGTGATGAAAAAAAAATCAGATGTAGATCATCTTTCTGCTTTCAAACCTGCTATTTTGCCTGATCAGAAATGCTTCAGTGAAGAGAGCTGTACAGTGGATTTATCCTGCAGTGGTGAGGGTTAAAGGAAAACACATGTCCATGTGCTGTATGTCATCATTCTGTCATGTGCAACGCATTCCAGCAGTTATTTCTGTCATGAAATCTTGTAATTTGCTTATTTTGAGGTACCCGCATTCCCTAAACCTGTGACATCTGTTTCTGCTCGGTTAATGGTTTCCTACACTTCCCAGAATGCCTTTCATCAACCCACAGAAGGCCAGATGTATGGACGTGTATGCAAAAAAAAAAAAAAAAAAAGACGTGCATGCAACTTTCCACACAGAAACTGGTATAAAGCCATGTCAATATTTATCCTTCAGCGTGTCCCTTGGTGACATTTAAATTTGGATGCTGTCCCTCAACAAAGTTTTATATAATAACATTTATAGATGACAGTTAGGACAGAACAAAACATAGTTTATGTACAAACAAGGTTAAATATGGGTGTGTCAGCATCTATTTCTGGACAGCGCTGAGAGTCAGCAGGCTTGTGCAACTGTGCATAAAAAGATTTTTAGGCTACACTGACACATTTATGCCGAAATCTGACCCAACCAGTGATGGGAAAGGCATGCAGGAGTGTAGGAGGAGGGAGTGGTGGGGATGGCTAGTGATGTGGCTGTAGAAAAGGTTCTCTGCTCCCTCCGTGATGGATTTATAACAGTATGATTGGTGACTGTTGGTGGCTCTGGATGGAGGCGCTCGCTCTGTGATCTAAGGAACTGACGCCAAACTCTGGATTGCAGTGAACGTTTCTGCCTTCAAACAGTGTGCGTTGCATTGGTTACGCTTGGCAAGTGTGTCCTTGGAATCATAATCTGAGATCCCGAGCGTCGTTTCAGGATGTTTAGTTGGAAAGTTAATCCTTGAAAGTAAGGCTATGCAGTAGGATTCTCATTTGTTGGACAAAATAATAGGCGCTCTAAAGCTACTCTGTCAGTGGGGCTTTCAAGATCAACTGAACTGTGATAGAACTATTTTATCCTGAGAACTCATTTTTTACAAAGAATCACATGGCTCTATTTGCTGAATTATACTTTTCACTCATTTCAATTAGTCAAATACTTGTTTATGTGTTTATGTTCATGACCAAATACCTGCAAAACTAATGACATTCCCACCAGCCAACAGTACTTTGGGTTTCATGCTAATTATGAAATGTAAACATGCTTAGATATTAAACTAAGATAAATGAAAATGTGAACATTATAACTTGTTAGCATGCTAATGTTAACACTTCGCTCAAAGCACTGCAATGCCTATGGACAGCCTCTGTAGATGAGTGTTAGCACTCAACACCTGTCTGGGTCTCAAGACTAGTTTCAAGACCACTTTTTGAAGGTCTCAGTCTCGTATCGGAATCGACTGCATTTTAATTCAGTTTTGTTTTCATCTCAGACAAAGAGGACTAAACTGAGTTTATCTGCAAAACAGCATCTAAAAGACACACAGCAGTAATGCAAAGCTTTGTGAAACAGTGAGAACCTCATCAAACTTTTATAAAGTATGAAGAAAGGAGCAATGCTAGCTAGCTAATGCTAATGCGGTCTGCCTCTGTACCACAACTCTTCAGAAATTTCTTCACTCTTCACCCAGAGATTTAGTGAATCTTAGCCATACCTTTCAGCTACCACATACTTCATGTTTCAGGGCATTAACGTTAGTTTCAGTTGCTTGCCTTGCCAATTTAGTTAATGAATAAACTATTGAGGGATAGCTGATGCAGCGTTGACTTTGAAAGAGAGGGATCAGGGCATGAAAGAGACGCACCAGGATGTAAACCCACGTGTATGAGTTACACCAGACTTTTGACGAAGTACAAAGAGCGAGAAAGTTCGCATTTGGAGGAAGTGAGGTGGATGGATGGCTCAGGGCTTCCACCCAAGAGACTGGGGTTTGTTGTAAGGTACATAATGTTATGTGTGTTACATGACTTTCCTCTCAGATTATTGTTATTATTGTAACCCCACATCCAAACCCTCCTAACCCTAACAATACCCAAGTAGTTTTGTTTCCTAAATCTACTCAAGTAGTTTTGTGCGTATCTACTCAAACTGCGCCTGTTTCAAAATGTTATCCACATGTTTGAAAGGCTTTTTGGGAGGTGTTAGAAGTTGACAAGCTGGAATGAAAACAGGTTGGATGCTCACAGCATCTTATAGCACCGCAAATGGCTTAATATTGGAGTGAACCGACCGCCTGATGAGCCTCCTGCAGACACTAAAGGGTACCTTGTGGAACCTTATGTAACACAGAATGTGACCAAATGAGCAGGGATGGGAAAAGGTTGGACAGCACTTGGTCTCGACATGATTTCAACCCCTCGAAGTCTTGATCCTATCTCAGTCTCAATACACTTGTGTATCTTGGTTATGTCTTGGTCTCAGTTTAGGCGGTCTTGACTACAACACTGCTTTAATGTCATGTTAATGACTCACTCAGCCAAAAAGTACTCATTATTTGCAGAAAAAAACCCCCACCTAAAATGGATGGAGCCTCTCAAAAGTCCTCACAAGGGTAGAAATGAGTATCTGTGTTTCTCTCATGGTAAAACTTGGTGTGCCAGGTTTCTTTCTTTTCTCTGCTGTCTTTGTTCCATTCAGAGGCTGAAAATGAGATTTTTGCTCAAAGCTAATGAGCTGCCTTTATGGGCTCATTTTCTGCTTTTCTCTCCCACTCTTTATTCTCCCCGTTCACACTCTTGTTCTTTCAAATCTGCTTTTCAGCTCGTCCGCGTTCAACCCCCTTTTTACATACATGCAGTCTTTTCTCTTTTCTCCTCCTCGCCAGCATCTCATTCATCCAGCTCCTCTCTGGGGTGCGGCCCGTACGATTAAAGGTTTTGTGGGAGAGCCGAGCCCCAGCGAGGGCTGCTCCGAGCCAGATCAGCCCCCTCTGGAGCCACAGCTGGCCTCGGGGACTAAATATAGCGAGAGAGAGCTTAGGCCTCGGCAATCCGGAGAGAAAACAGAGGGTGAAACAGACACCGAGAGGCAAGGAAGTAAGATCGATTTAGATAAAACTGCAAAGGCTTGTTGCTCAGCGAGGGAGAAGCAACAAATATAATAAAGACTGTGAGGAGAGAGCATGAGAGCATAACAGAGCATGTTTTACAATCCTAACCTCCACAGCGGATTGAGCTGATTTAAGGCGCACCGCTGTGAATAGCACAACGCTGAGCTATCTATCTGCGCTCTGGCCTAAAGGCTGAAACGGCTCAGTAGATCACAGCAGCAGCAACACTGCGGTCAGTAACCCCAGCGTGAAGCTACAGCTACGGAGCCTCTGTGGCACCAGGAGCACATTTAATTGCATTGTATTTACATTCCAGGTGATGTTTTTTCCAAAGCATACTAGTCGTTTAGCTTGATAAATGTTTTCTCCCTCTCCTTTGGTCAGGCATAAGTTTCAGTTAATGTCAATACAGTGCGAAAATAACCTTCCAGAGACTTGGAATTTGCTCGAGACATGACATCCATTAAGTGGTGTTTAACATTATCATTGTGTTCTAATGTGTATCATTGTGCTCAAGTGTTGGTTGAAACTCCCAAACAACACCTCACCTCACCTTTTTCCAGTGATTTCAACCGCATCATCTCTCCATTACTGTTCTATCTGATAAACAAGACTGAGAGGTTCAAAGCCTGTATGAAAGTGGCCAGTGGACCTTGAGTTAAGACTGCTTTGTCAAACATGTTTGGTGCAGGAGATGACCAAACAGCATGATCCGTTTCATCAAGTCCATGTCTTCTTGTTGTAAATCTTCTGGACTTTAGAGTTTAGACAACAAAGCTTGTCAGTGCAATGCTGCTCAGAGCCTGATTGTGCCGAGTCCTGGACCTTCTCATTACCACCTGAGCTGCAGTTCAGCAGCAGAGAGGTGAGGTAGTCAAGAAGGGGGAGGAAGACGTGTTGGCATTGGGGCAGTACCCAGGAACTACTTTTCAGGGAAGTGAAAGGTTTCTTCAGTCCGGTGTTGTCTGCGTTTCTGCCGTGGTCAAAAGAGCTGTGAAGATTAGACAAATTAGCCTGCTCATGTATGAATCACTTAACTTACAGGAGATTTTCATGTGTTCCCGAGCATTGCGGGTTGCCATTTCAGATTCCTAGTGTGTTTCTTCTTCAGCTTAAATGCTTGATAAGGTCTGGACAGTCCCTCTGTCATATGCTTTCTTTTGCAACTTCGTGCTGAAAAACAAAAAACAAGCCAGGTTCCGGCTGCAGAGTTTTAAAATAAAATAAATGAAATAAAATGGTGTGAGAACTTGAACAATCACTGCAAGCCCTACCAACAAAGTTCCTGTACTTTTGGAAAGTTCCTCCAAAGGTTCTTTGCCCATGGATTGGTTCCTATTATCCAAGACCCAACCCTGGGTCCAGATTCCACGCAGTCTAACTGGGCTGGACAGGGTCCTGCTCAGCTCTCAGGTCTCATCTGATACCCAAGTAAATGCAAACAGACTGGGTATCAGTTCTGGTCATGGTCATGGTCTTTTTTGGACGCAAGACTGCAGGCATCAGTTTATTTGATTGGGGTTGTTCATTAATTGGTGGAGCATTATGCTGTTGCCAGTATTTTGGGTCTGTTCAGGTCCACCATATTTTGGATCTGGTCTCATTAACTGTCATCTCAAGTGTCTTTTTTTTGTGAATTAATTTGTAGTCTTCAGATTGTGGTAGATTTCCCATGGGTCTGTTTCAAGCCACAGTTTTGACAAGCCTGGCATCGCCTGACCAATTTGCAAATGTGACTAAGTCTGGAACTTCTCAGTTCATTTTTAATTTCCAAGGGTTTTATCAATGTGTGCAGACTGAAATGCCTCTGGACGCAACAGGATTGATCAACAACCAATTAGAGCAACGAAACATGTGACCTGCGTGGACACAAAACGGAGGCTGAACACTGCACTAACTGTTTCTGGAAACATTTGAGGGGAGAAATGGCCAGTGTAGAAATATATGTGATCAGCACTGCCTAGTTTTACAGTTTGATCAGAGTTTCATGAGCCTGAGGTGTTGTGCCAGACGGATCTGCTGACTGGATGAAACTGGATGAGTGAAAAAAGCTTAAGAGATAAATATGTTTCAGTTACACTAGTGATCATTAAGTTACAGTGTATATGGTATATCCTGCAGTGGACAAGGACAGCAGCGCAGTAGTCAAAGAAAAAGCAACACATGTTGAGCTGCTGCTTGACCAACACAGACAAAGGAGGGACGGACTAAAAATACACTTCCTGTCCCAAGGTCATAAAGCTGCATATATCTCCAGTGTTTTGAGGTCTTATAAAAGCAGTCCACCTCATGCTGAAGAAAGCTATGAAGCAAGCAGGTTATTAATTTCAGTCTGACGAAATAAAGCTTCACTGATGAAATTCTCTCGTGCCAAAGACATCAAAGAGAGGCGGTAGAAACCAGAGTGAGGCCGGCCTTCAGTTTAGATTACACCACAGCCTCAGCAGGAGCGGCGGGAGCTAACTTCCTGTGTCAGCTCTATTTGTGCTTTGTCGCACGTGCGACTGATGCTGCTGAGGCATAAAATAGAGAAGGAAGCTGCAGGTTCCACCAATCGAACATGTGCAGGGGGGAAAAAAAAGTCCATGTGGTGATGGTGCTGACAGGAAGAGAAATGGGATTGATTTTGCACTAACAGCTCAGCAGCCGGGCTCACTTTAGAAGAGGAGGGACTTAACAATTGGCTACTAAACGTCTGCACAAACCGTCGATGGAGATCGAGCGGCCGGCCGCGCTGCCGCTGGACCGGGAGATGGTTTGACCTGCAGGACAAACACTCGCCGCGTTTCTCACCGACGTCGATCAATTACGCCCGTTACTCTTGCAGATATATATATAGAAAAGCAGCGGAGGGTGAAACCACCTAAGCTCAGTTCCACCACCTTTAAAGGGTCAAATTACTCAAATTACAGAAATTCTCGCTCCCTTGTTCCAAAGTTTTATGAAATGACCCTTTAACAAAAAGTTTGGAGTTACACCAACTTTTCAGGCAGACATGTGAGTTAGAACATTAAATTAGAAGAAAATTAAGTAACACTTTATTTGAAGGGGTGTTCATGCCTGATTGTTTATGACTGTCGGTCCATCATTTATGTCATTTTTAATCAGGCTGTTTCAAGCTTTTTGGGGGCCTTATGCAAAATGTTGTTTGGGGGGTCGTATTTTGTAAAACTATGCTTAGGGAATCCCAGATCCTCTGGGATGGTATGGGGCATGCATTTAAAATTTAAATACATCTAGTGGACTTCAAGAGAAAAAGAGACTGGAACTGAACACTGGCTATTTAACCTACAGAAAATGCTAATAAATAGGAAATGTTGGGGCTTCCCTATTTCAAGGAATGCTTGAAGTCTTACAGGTTTACAGCATTTCAACATCTGAGTTAATCAAGTGTGTATCTTTCAGCATCTTAGAGCAAATTCCTCTTCCATATTTCCTGGTTGAGCTACGATCGGAGGACACTACAGTCACATGCAGGTTTGTTGCTAAGACAAAATACCGGTACATACACAGCAGAATTATGGAGCTCGTGTTAAGTACCAGGAATGTGCGCTTGCACGTGTTTGATTTGACATCACAGTGTGTTGCCAGATGTTGCATCGCGCCGTGAAAAAAGGCGGACCACCGGAACAAAGATCCCCACTTGACTCGTCTGACTCAGACTGCAGGAGCCCTCACATGAACAAGGACTGTGCATTTGGTCCTCCATCTTTTACGCTGGAGTCACACTACAAACGTATCGCTTCAAGGCAAGTACAGAAGGAATAATTACAGCATGTGTATGTATAATGTATGAGCGTTACATCCAAATCAACCTTTAAAGTTTCCACACTGTAGAACAGTGCCACAAGTACGTTTTGTGTTAGTTTGAATACATCATTAAAGCTGCCTGTGACGCTCATATTGAGTGAAATACTCAATCCTCTCAACATGACTTTTTATACATTTCTCTGATTTCATCTTAACTCATTTGGTGTCTAGATTTTAGCCTGGAATGTAAAATTAAAAAAAAAAACTCTTATAAGTAGGCTATAAATATGAATGTGTCTACCATCAGATTTATAGCCATGCTGTTTACACTGGTGTATCTGTGTGTAGGTGTATTCAGACACTGTGGGTGTAATATACGCCTCTGTCATGTTACATTAAATGCAGCATTTGAGCTTTAAATGGTTACTATGCCTCACAGCAAAATTACTTTCATATTTTTATGCTGTTATTCTTTATATCATATTTAATACTGAGCTATGCAGTGTGCAAGGTAACGAGCAGCTATAAAGCCCGTCACTGGGGGTTCAAATGAGACTGTTTTTTTTTTTCCTCCAGGTGAGTATGTGGCTGTTAAATGACAGCCACTAAATATCAATGTATATAGCTGAGAGACACAGTAACTACATTGACATCCAGAGTGATTAACTATGTGCACTGATCATCTGTATCAGAAGTATTTGATCCTGGTCAAGGTTAGACCATTAGCATTGTCATTTTCCAGTTAATGGTTATTGAGCAGGGCTAATCAAGTTTCCTTTGATTGTAATTTTCTTTTAGACTGAACAGTTTCACTCAGACTGGGCTTGTATCCCACAGATCCCCCGAGTGCTTGTAAGCAATAAAGAACCCGTCATCGAATCAACATCAGAGCCGTCTGTGTGTCTTTTGTTGCATTCAACTAGTTTGCTGTCAGCTGCTAGTCCACCAACGTTCATCAAAGCACAATGAAGAGACTGTTGGCTGTCACCACTATCAGTGATATAAGAGAGATTGGGCGTAGGTGTTATAAACTGTGTAAATCCATTAGCAGGGCTGCTTTATGATGATACTGCATTTTATAGACATGCTCCCTGATGGGAATCTGCCATTATACAAGCTAAATATCGCTGTCTGTCCAAAGCAACCAAAGCCCATAAGAGAAATCAGTAATTCTACCCTGCAGCACACAAGAGTTGCTGGTCTACCGCTGGCTTGATTTGTTAATTTGTTTGTGTTATTGTGTTACTTCAGTGAACCAGAACTATCCTTTTCAAACACCTATTAGTCACACAATAACACACACAAACTAACAGATCGAGGCAGCAGTGGACAAGCAACTCCTGCGCTCTGTGTAGTAAAATGACTGATTTTGCCTGTGGAGTTTGGTTGGTTTGGAGAGAGCGATATTTTGCTTATGTAACTGCAGTTTCCAATCAGAAAAGGCTGTCTGAAGACAAACTAAAGTGGTGGAAATGTCGACTAAACGTTGCTGACCCTGTCCACTGCAGTATATTGCTTAGCTTCCCTGACGGTGCTCCTCACTGCTTCTCCAAACTGGGAGCGTGCCAAACGCCATCTACTGTAGGTGATACACTGACTCCATAAGTATCTCATACAACCCCACTTCAAATAATCCGAACTATCCCTTTAAACAAACAATGCGCACATCTTTTGTTTGGTTTTTGGTGTTCTTTTCTTATGCAAGTAGCTACAAATGTAAAATGAGTGAAATTAGAGCAACTGTTACAGACAAAAAGAGCCAGAAACGCAATCAAAGACAAAAACGTCTGATTTTGAACTCGAGGAAAAAGCTGCCATTATTCAGGAGAAAAATGGACTGGAATTTATGCATGAGGGTTTGCAACAGATGGACACCAAACAAGAGCACGGAGCAATGAAACAGGCTCTTAATTTAGCAATGAAACCAACTGTTAATGTTTTCTCTCTCTGCTTTGCATCATGAGGGGAGGACGGCTTCTGTCCAGCATGAAAGAAAGGACAGATGACACTGAAAAAGAAACTATCCGTTTGATGACAACAATTCCAAACTGTTCCTTTAAGTTTGGCCGCGTTTAATTCCTTCATCAGTGTTTACTGTATTTATGAGTTTCTATCGGAGAGGACTGGACCATAAATGCACGTTAGATCTGCAGGAAAAAAAGAAGAAACAAAGTGAAGAGACAATGACAGATTGATTGGACAGAAATGATAGGACGGCTCTGGTGGAACGCCGCGGCCTCTCTCATCCTCCAATCACGTCCGGGCGGCTTTGAAGTGCGAACAAGTTGGCCACTCGGAGGGCTGTAATTATAAAAGCCTTAATCAGCAGGGAGCAGAGGGGAAGTGTGTGTGCGTGTGTGTGTGTGTGTGTCCGCACACTTTAACTGAGATACTGCTGCTCTCTGTCTGCTGAGACCTACACACACACACACACTTGCAGAAATGAATGTGTGTGTGTGTCTGTGCACATTGAAAATGGGTTTAAGATGAGTGCATATGGTTTGGGATGATATATGAGTGTGTGTGTGTGTGTGTGTGCGTGTGTGTGTGTGTGTGTGTAGTTGAAAATAGATTTTAAGTGTGTGTATGTGTGCCTGTGCACAGTTGAAAATGGATACGAAATGAGTGTGTGTGCCTATGGATAATATGTGTGTGTGCGTATAGGAGTGTGTATGTGCACCTAAATGACTTTGCACAGCTGAAAATAGTTATATGGATGATAATGACATCGCACGTCTGTGTGTATAGGCTGCTGTGTGTGTGTGTGTGTGTGTGTGTGTGGTTGAAAATAGCCTTAAAGTGTGTGTGTATGTCCTCAGATTGTGGGTGTGTGTGTGGGTGCTCCAGTTAAAGTGGTCTGGAGTGTACGTACGTGTGTATACAGCGAAAAATAGGTTCAGAGTGAGTGTGCATGTCTTGAGATGGTGTGTTTAAGTGTCTGTTTGTATGTGCACGGCCAACACAAACTGTAAAAAAATCAAACAAGAATTTAGTGGAATCAATGAGTCTCTTCAAATTAATTTATCGTAAATGTTTTGATAACGTAAGAGTTTTATTTATCAAAGTTAATTAAACTTAAAATTTGTAGTATTTATTTTTAAAACTTAAAAACACAAGTTCTTCTAACTTTTTTGATTTGATTTGATTTTATTCACACTTCAAAATAATATATAAACCATTCAACAAATCCATCACAGGACTTTTCACTTGAAATGATGAGTTCAATGTACTCTACAGAGTTCAAACTACTCATTAAATTAAATTCATGATCAGCATATTAACAGACTTCCCAGCATGCATTGTTTGAGAGCTAAAACTCCCCTGAGACCCATCTTTTTTTTAATAGTTTGAAATAACCTATATAACATATATAATGAAAACTCGCTGTCTCTACACTGTAAAAAAAAAGTTTCAAAAACTGTTTTCACAACTTTTTTGAATTTTAAATCAAAGTAAAACTGTTGAAACTGATCTAAACTATAAAACTTCCCCAGCCTATACTTACTTCTAAAAGAAAAAAAAAATTGAATTGATTTAATAATATTTTCATTTGCAACCAATTACTGTTAATTAATTACAAATTTCAAGCTCATAAATATGAAAAATTAGGTTTATTGAACTGAACAATTTTCTAAAACTTTAAGAAAAAAAAAGTTCATTACCTCAACAAAAGATTATAGGTTGCAAAAACATGTTTTAGTTTATTTAAAACACAAGAGCTTGACTTTGACTTTAAACTCAAAAGATTTGTGAAATGATTTGCCTTGAAATGATGAGTTTTCTCAACTGTTTATTTATTCACACTTTAAGGTAAGTCATGGTTAACATGTTTTCTCAAATACAACTGAATTAAAATCAAGTTTATTTGACTAGAAACGTTTATTTGTATTGAATCATCACAAAATTGCCTCAACTTGCCTCAAATTTTGGATGCTTGCTTTTTAAAATGAAAACCAATTGCTTATTTTTACAGTGTAGGTACAATATATTGGTAACACAGGAAGCGTGCACGGGCAGTAGGAGTATATCAGCGTGTGTTTGTACTGGTGTGTGTCTGTGTGTGTGTAGCCACGAGCACGCTGCATTATAAAGATAACAAGATGAGTCTCTTTATTTCCAGTCTCCCTCATTACCTTTCAATTGTTTCCCAACAGGTAAAAAAAAAAGATTGCTGATACACTCAACAGTGTGTGTGGCTATATGTGTGTGTGTGTGTGTGTGTGTGTGTGAGCAATATGGACACATCAGGAGTGTAATTCTTTTAATAGGTTGTTTATCGCGCGGTGTTCCCCCTCGCATGCAGGAGTGCATGTTGTCATTTTCTTCTTCATTAGTTTCTTTCGAGGCCGGCACTTCCTCGGCAGCGCGCCGCCACTTTGCTTTCATCTCCGCTTACATTTAGGGAAATCAATTCCTCATTACGCCTCCAAATGAAATGAACCTATTACCTTTTTGGCTTCCTTCTCCATTCCCCCTTCATTATGCTTGGAATTCCTCTCCCCTCACACGCCGCTGATGAGATGGGTGTTGTCTTTATTAACTGATCTGCAGTCCGTTTGTGTGGAGTGTAAAAGTTGAGGAGTTACTTCGGCTCAGTCATGATGCATCGATGGGATTATATGAGGAGTTCTTAACACCTTCTGACAAAGTGTTAGCCTGGTTCCAGACCTTTGAATCACTGCCCATATCTCTGATTCATTCAGTGAGTCAGATGGGGCTGCTGCTGTGCATTGACGGCCGTTTCAGACAGTCAGAAAGTCAACAAACCAGGCCTTGTAAGGGAGACGAAAAATGGTGACGTCGTCTTCCTTCATACATGAGAAATGGCCACATCTGCATGAAAAAATATCTTAAACTCGAAGACTCAAAGCTTCTGTGTCATCTGAAAACAATGTTGGTCGGACCAATATACCACACAAAAAAATGTGTGCTATTTTTAATCTGAACGCTGACCTGTGAGAGCAGATTTAGTCTCCTCTGATACTCAAAACTTATGATACTACATTAATTTCACCCATTCTTGAGAACTGGGACAAATCATGTACTACCAAAAAAAAAAAAAAGAAAACGTTTCAAAATTAATAACGCCAGAAAACACCCAGACAAAAATTCACAACTTCAGACAATTAAAAAATGTGTTAAAAGCCTTCAAAATCTAAAACTAACACTACCTGCTGATAACAGGTATGAAAATGTGCTGTTATAATCAACTTTGTTTTAAAATATATTTTTAATGAAACTCTTGGCCCTTTCCGTCAGTTTCCGTCAACTCCATCAGATCTTTATAAAAACATGATTTAATCAGGCTTAAAAAGGGTCAGCTGTACCCTAAGGACCCCTGTCTCACTTCCTGGTTTAAAAAAGGTGGGAAAACTGCTTTCTCCTTTCTATTTTTAGACAAATTCATTCAATAATATTGCTATCAGATGTGTCTCAACCATAACACGTCAACTCTGTAGTCCTTCTAAATCAAAGCTAAACAAGAATTATGGTGTAAAAATGCGTATTATGATTAACATTAAGAGAACTTAGAGACACTTTAAAAAATAAAATGGCTGCTCACTATGACTCTGCTGTGAAATGAAAAAATGTCAACTCCATAAGACGTCAACTCTGTCAGATTTTCCATCTGACGGAGCTGACATTTACTAATAATAAAAAATGTAATCACCAGGAGGTTGACCTGTTACAAGGTTTAATAGCCGAGAGTTTGATCTTTTAAAATATATTTTCCAGCATAATTGAAGAGTAAAAATCAAAAACCCCATCAAAGTAAAGTTGTGTCCCAATTCTAAAGAATGAGTGATTTAATAAATAATAAAGCTGCAGCAACTACTTTTGCGATCAATTAATGAGATGCAAGAGGTTCAAACACTGGACGAGCCCCTGTTTCGTCACAGCCTGGCTCAAGGCTGAACAAAAAGGGGGGTGCACACGACTTTTAACTAAAAATATGTTTACTTTACATGAATATAAGGGAAATTTAGGCCAAGACAAACCAAATGAAGAGGGTGGAAGCCAGAGGACAGCAGAAGACTGACTGACTGCTTCCAGCTTATAGAATCTGTCTAGGTGAACTGAATCTCCCTGATGACTTAGATGAAGTCTTAAGTCTATAAAATGTCCAAAATGACTATCACAACCGACATAAACCCTCTCAACACTCTCAAGATTCTTTACTTCTTAACCTTCTAATCTGAAGAACCATAATCAGAATCTAGCTGCTCATCTTATGTCACACTTTTAATGTGTCTTCAAAATGTTAATGAATGAGATCATCAAATCAAAAAATGTCACATTAGATCATTTAAATCCCTGCCACTGCTAAGCCTTTTAATGTATTCAAACCTGTTCCCGTATAACCTCTGTATCCTCTCTTGGTCTCACATTCCTGGCAAGTATGCTAATTTAATGCATGCGCAGGAAATGATGCATGCTGGATGTAAAAGAGAAGCACTAATGAGTTGGATCATTATCAAGCTTATAGCTGTATTTTTTGACCTGCTTGGTTAAACTTGAGAGAGACTGGCCTTTATAACTGCCCTTTGTATTTGGCCTTTATGTCTTTCAAATGAAACACAGGATGCTCAGATTTTTTTTTGTTTTTTTTTTTTTGTTCAGGCTTGTAGCTGTACAAATGAGTCTCTGTACTTTCTATTAGAGGATCAATGTGCAACATTATCAACCTCCAAAGGTCACACAAAAAGAGTCGATTCAAAAAGAAAAGTTTAGCCAGATGTTCGTTGCTTTAGGGGATGGTTTTTCACTTTTTTGTCAAGACTTAGATGAAAGTATTGATACCACTCTCTCGCCCTCTGGATTAGCTATTCTACGTAGCTTCATAGTGATCTACATGTGGCGCAACCTGCCAGCTAACCGAACTGAATAAACAAAATAGCATATGACTTAAAACCTTCCCGTTCTCACTGCCAATAAAGCAGGTTGGTCAGTTCTTCTGTGCTTCAAACTGTGACGCTGTAGGTTTCATTCCTGGATGCGCCCCTCTAGTGTTATATTTTAATGTGCTGTTGAAGTACGGTGATGTAGTACAAAGAGTGACCACGTTTAGCAGTTTAGCTCAGCTAAACTGTGTACAGAATTAACAAGATATAACGTGTTACCTGGTAAAATTCAGTGGTACTGGTGGACAAATTTTTTAGGTAGATGCTATTAGCACCCAGCTGTGAATAACCAAAAATACTATTTGCACCTGGGATGTAAATAACAAATGTGGCTTTTTACACCTGGGTGTATATGGCCCAGCAAT
>JAJHUR010137685.1:1426-27085 GCA_027495735.1 Lutjanus campechanus | reverse complement strand
ACCAAAAACTTCTCACCAAAGTTATTAGATTTTTACATTCACAAGAGACACCAAAGTTGCAGATGATACCAACATAACTGTTTGACTTGCAAGTTGTAAAGCAGTATTAGGATTCTTCTGGTTAAATGAGTCTTCACCATTCACAGAGAGTAGTGGGTGGTTCGCTCATGAATATACACCAGCCAGGCAGCATTTAGGATTCAAGTGACTTGACTTGGCATTTTATGTTTTAATTGTCTGCAAGCAGGAGGTCAATCCACCCAAAACATTGCTGCCCGTTGGTGAGTGGTTACTGTAGATGAATGCATTATCGCACAGGCACAGATATATGAAGGGAAATCACACAAGCATACATGTGGTTAGCCACTGATGAGGGACAGTTTTAAGTTAATTGATTTTTATCCCCTTATTAATTTCCTCAGCTCTCTCTCCCCGCCTCCTCTCCCCCTCTTTCTCTCTCTGGCTTCATCAGCAGTCTGTCAATAGGCTTCGTAGCTGCGCTCGATCTCTTATCACCTCAGAAACGCCTCAATCAAATCTCAATCAGTCACTCATACCGCCCATCAGCACCCAACTCTGGCCAAGCTCTGCATACATACACACACACACATACACATACACACAGAGATACAGATGATAAATGACAAAGGTAAACGAAAACACATTTGCACTCATATACGCCTTTGTTATTATTGAAGTCCCTCTGGTTAATCAATAGGTCCAGTAATCATACCCTCATTAGTCCTAATTACAGTAAAAGGATCATTTTGACAGAGTGGAAAAAGATGGCAGGACAAGATTCATAGCACAGGATGTAAAGCACTTAAAATCTCTTTAAAAACATCCAACATTTGCTCCCTTAATAACTTAAACTCAAACCTCTGCCTTTAGAAGTGAAGTGCTCAAAGGATAACTTAAGATTTCTTGAACTGAATGGTTTTCTACTTTACATGACTACTTGAGGTGGTATCAACTTTTTCTTGACATGACATGATTTGCTATCATGATGATGATCATCATCATGTTTTATTCAAATCCTCTTTTTTAATCTTCCTCAATGCAACAGGATCCATTTTGTATAATTCATAAGGTCAATCAATACTTTATTTCCACACTGCAGGGTGTAAAAATGTACAAACTCCAGAATGTGTAGACTATTGAATGTCAGACCTCCCTTACAGTACATGCATGACATCTTTGATGTGCTCTATGTCAGTTACATTTATAGACAAAAACCTAAAAAAATGCTTGATGGTTGGTTATTTGATGCAGGGTTGCATGAGGAACTTATCAATAGTGAGTGTATTACCTACATTACATGGCAGTCAATATTCCCCCCATTTAGAGAAGCAAAGAGGAGTACCAGCACGGAAGCTAAGCAGCGTACTGCTGTAGACAGGGTCAACAGCAAAATGTATTTTTAAAAGTTAGAAAAGATCCACCTAAAAGAAATCTATATCAGTTTAAGAGTACGCTATATATTATGACATTTTCCCCACTTTACCTTGTTATTAGACAGCCTTGTCCGACGGGATATCTCCATTATATAAGCCAGAAATGTCTTTACCAACCAAAGTAGTTGATCTACCGCTGCCTCAATCTGATAGTTTGTTTGTATTATTGTGTGTTGTAAAAATCACACAATAACACAAACTAACTAACAGATCAATGTAGCAGTAGACTAGAAGCTCCTGTGTTCTACAAGGTAATCTTACTGATTTCACCTATGGAGTTTGGTTGGTTTGGAGAGAGCAATATTTGACTTGTATAATGGCAGTTTGAAGTCAGAAAAGGTTGTCTGGTGGCAAATTGATGTAGTGACAATATTCTAAATGTAACATACACTTTAAACTGACTTTTTTTTTAAAGTGGCAAAAATCTGTTTTGTTGCTGACCCTGTCCACAGCAGTTCATTGCTTAGCTTCTGAGCTGGTGCCCCTCTCTGCTTCTCCGAACTAGGGGTGTGTCAAGCACCATCTACTGACTATGAATAAGTACCTCATACAACCCCTCATCAGATAATCCAAACCATCTCTTTAATTTTTTTGAATATTTTGTAAATTAAACAAATTCCTGCATTCCCTCTAAAGAAACCTATGTAAATACATCCTGCAGCCATCAGGGCATCCACCCGTCCCTTCTCTCCCTCCATTCACCCCTCCTCTCTCTAGACATGTACCAGACACAGTCTCTTCCCCAGTATGCAGCCCCACCCATGTCCAGCTCAGAGGCCCAGCCAGCACCCACCAGCCCTGTTTTGTCATCATTAAACCTCCCCTGCTTGCCCTGCTTCCCTTACTATATGTCACCTGCATGGGGTTGCCACCGCTGGCGGTGGAGGGGTTAACTCTATTTTGTTCAGGACCTCACGCCTGTGTGTGAATATGTGACTGTGTGCATGTGTTTGTGTGAGTGCACCAGTCCACTTTGTGTACATGTCCATGCGGGCATGTGTTCCTGTCCGTGCATGCCTGTTTGTTCTCTTGTTTATGTGTGCGTGTGTGTGTGTGTGTGTGTGTGTGTCCATGCAGGACCATGGTCTGCTCTGTGTGTGTGTGTGTGTGTGTGTATGTAAAGGAGAAATTTGCCTGTCCTTGCCTAAGTGAATGGCTAGGATTAAGCTGACAGCCCACCTTAGTGATGGCGAAATAATTGGTTGTTCAGCTCTGTCCTTGTCAGAGCGCTGACAGTTCTGCAGATGTCCTGTGCGGTTCTCCAAAGGTTAGGCTCAGCTGGGGCCGCCATTCATTAATCATTCCGCTCTGACAGTGCACCGAGCAGCCTGCAGCTGCCACCCCGTCCCCCTCAATTTCTGTCACCGCCTTGCACCACCACCACCGATACACCCCCCCAACACTCCCCCTTCTAGGTCTCCCTCCACCCCCCATGTGTGTGTGTACGTGTTTGTGCTCCCCATCGCACACACAAACAAGTATGCTTAAACATAAATTTGCATGAAAAGTCAAGGGATGTATACAAGCAACAGCATGCCCCGTACATGAGAAGTGTGAACTGGACAAGCGCTAAGGTAAGGATGTAAACAAAACACAGACCCTACGAAGGAAATCTTCTCTGCTAATGATCTAACTTGCTGTTCTCTCAAATTTCAGCACCACAGCCAGTAAATGACCAATGCTCCTGTGTGTGTGTGCAAGTAAGCATGTAAATCCCCCTGTACTATGTAAATACAAGCATTTCTCATGGCTTCTCACAGTCCAAGACTTCACTAACCAGTATTAACCCTTATGGACTATTAACCCAGTGATTCATCATGGATAATGGTGCTCCTGAAGCAAGTATGCCTATGCATTGTATAGTGACACCCCAGCACAAGACGCTGACGTTTTATGAAATATAAATAAGGGCCTTCTGTATTTAACGTGCATGTGAACTTACTCAATTTCAAAGACCCGGCTGAAAATTACTATTATGATCTATGTGAGGTCAGACACACACACTAAAATTACCTCTGGTGTGCGCTAACAGTTCTGACCATGTCAGCAACATTGTTCTGACCCCTTTCCCTTGCTCACTATCTAACGACCCTCTCAACCTATTTTGTCCCTCGTTCCAACCCATTCTCCTCCGCCTCCACAACTCTCTCAGGAGTGGGGTTTCCATCACGGCCCTCGGTACGGAGGGGATGGGGGGAGGTTAGTGAAGAGAAAATGTAAGAAGGTACAGAGAGGAGGAGGTGGTATGAAGGTGTCCACTGGGCACTAAGTGGTGTGAAGAACTGAGATAAATCCTCCATTATGGTCTACCTGCTCCTCAGCATTGATTAACAGCTGGCTGGAGACACTAAGCTAGCAGCCATGAGGAAAAACTCTCTGTAGTCAGAACCATTCTGGTCATCTAACAAACATTTGCTCACAAAACTGACAGTGTTAGCTTGGGTGGGTGAGGAGCATCGTAAAAACATTATTCATTTGAGATTATATTCAACAGGAAAGCGCAAGTTTAACTGATATTTAGCAAAGTAGATAATGGGTAGTGAAAGCCACTTTTTGCCACTTGACACCTCTACTCCACTACAATTCAGAGGGAAATATTGTTCTTCCCACTCCAATACATTTACTTGACAGCTTAATTTGCTAGTTACTTTTTACATTGAAATTTTTCATTTTGAAACATATGAAAATCTTATAAAATATAATAGACTGTTAAAGATTAACAACCTTGTACAAAAAAGCATTGGGGCCACTTGTTATGTTTCAAATGTCTGTTTTTGAAAGTTCCAACACAGAGACATTTCTCATCTAAACTACGACTTTCATTTGCAGCCATTTTTGTTGTGATTGATATACAGGCTCTCTCTGGTCAGTCTCGTCAGATTTGTGCATATGAATTTAGGATATATATGATGTTGATGTGGATAATGTTGACTAGCAGGTTATGGATCTGATTGCTGTGTTTTTTTGGGTGTGTGCTTTTATCGGCATTCAATATTGACAGCTTTCAGATTAGCAGAAGCACGTCTAAAATAGGTTAGGTAGGATTTTCCTTTTGTTTCTTGATTATTATCCTCTCAACATGCCACAATAGTGTGACCTTTTTTTACCTGATGATTTTGTTATGGTATATTTAGGTGGTTCAGTTTTTATTGCACATATGAATTATACTTACAAGATCCATTACATTTGTTGTACTATTGTGTTCACCATTTCGTGTGTTTTTTTCTTTTTTTCCTTGCTTTTTTTGTCCTTTGTAATCACATGACCTGTCAGGTGACCTCTTGGATAGGTACTTATAAGGCATGTTACTGAATTTGTCTCATGTCTGAAGAAGGGCCCTTTCCATTCAGCACCTAGTACTTGTCAAGTATGAATGTGCATGTTTTCGTAAACCTTTTGCACTCCTCTGAACTTGTCACAGTCTCATTTAGTAACAATTTGAGGCCCAAAAAAGATAGAAATTACCCAATAGTTCACAAAAGGCAAAGAAAAACTGAAAATTAATCAAAATTAGCCAAAGTTTATGCAAAACGTTTTTGTTTTTGTTCCACTCCTATTTATCATCACACAACTTGTAATTTGTGACCCACTAGTTCCCAAACCCTTGGATTAAAGTACCAAACAGTATATACAGGACAGTAAGTACGTAAAACTAACTCCACCTCAAGCAGCTACAACAGTAAAATGCTGCTCAGACATAAATGCATCAGTATTAACAAAAGCCAGTTTCCTGCAGAACCAGTAAATTCAGCTTACAATATCACTACATTGTGGAATTGGTTCTTTTGCTTAAGTAGGTCTAAAGAATCACCACTATTATAAGCAAACTGAAAATATATTTTAAACAGTAATCATTGTATTGAACAATTTAGAAATTTTCACATAAATTGTTCATACTACTTTCAGAAGCTTTTGATAATCTAGTATACATACGTATGTACAACATAGGCGAGCTAAATGCAGGACTATGTGAAAGAAAACGCAGAGGTATTTTCAGCGGCTGGGCAGCATAAGGTCAGATCAATAAATGAAAAAATGGCTGCTTACAGAATATGCTATTGCAGCCTTCCCTTTCTAATGCCTACTTAAATGTTAGAGCAACACTATAAATGCCTGAAGAAATATGTGTTCTTTTAAAGAGTGCATTGGCCTTTAGATAAATACAGGTATATGGCCTTACACTTTAACTTGGAGATAGATAAATGAGTTTTTACTGGTCTCTTACATATCTCTGGATTGTATATCTCTGAACTTCTTCAGAAGTCCATGATGAGCTTGCAAGACAGACATTGAACAAAAACAAACTAAGGCTGTGAAGGCATATAAAAGCCTGACCTTTGAAATGCTACTCATGCTACTGGTGTTCAAGTATAAAAAAAATCTTGCCTGGTCATAATACAGCCCACTGAGTGATGCTAATTACCGAATATTATGTTGTCTATGGTCACCGCAACGCCTAACACGAAACCCATCACTGACACAAAGTATTCTGTCGTTTATTCTGAAAACCGATGGGATAATTTCAAAAGCCCATATTGACCCTCCACCTACACATCTATTTACTCTTTGAATAGCAATTGTGGTCCCAGAACCATGGTGGGCAATGTGCTGACATCAGCAGAGAGAAAGAGGGAGAGGATGGCTGGTTGTTAGAAAGAGGAGGTGGGTGGGGTGTCCTGTTGTGCAACTCTGAGGAAATTCCCCCTCTTAGTCCGTCAAAACAGTGTTTCTCCCCGGAGACAAAGGCAGCTACAGCACATATACATGCACAGCAAAACAGATGTGGATATAAATGCTTCTCAGTGTGCAGGAAGAGTAAACTATTGATCAGGAGGGAGGGTTACTTTAAAAATGTATTCTGACACAGTAATGCACTTTTAAACGTATTTTGTTAAGTAGCTATTTACACTTCACACTCAAACTTAAATCAAACTGACACACGTCATCCTGATCACCAGCATTGGGACTCCCTAAAAACTAGGTATTTCACCGGGGTGTGCGTGGCTTTGCAGGACACAGCAGGGCACAATTCAAGAAGCTCATAGGCAGTCTGGGACCATTTCAGCCCCTTGTTTGTGTCCAGATTACGTAATCCGGTTACATGTAATCCATTACTCCCCAAGCCGGCTGATTACATCTGTTTTTTCTGTAACTTTAATGGAATACAGTTACCTTTTTTGTATCCTAGTTACATGTAATCCTTACTTCCAAAACCTAAAGCCCAAAGCTAGTGATGGGAGAGACCATCATTTTATCGCCTCCACTCAAAAAGTTCATTTTTCCATTAATATGCGATGATGTTGGCTGTACAGTTGCCCCGCTGAATGCAGGAGGAATGGAGATTTATAGTATTAATATTCTATACATTATGACCATGCCAATGGGTAATATTCTGGCAATTACACTAATGAACTCTCAGCATACAGTGCCCCATGTTAACATCACAGCTTGAGGGTGGACATTCTTTTAAGCGCTAATCTATCTACCCAAGTCTACAACCCCACATCCATCCATATCAGTCATTGGTTAGCACGATATATTAAAGCACCCTATCCAGGCGCAAGGACATCTAAAACTGGAAGACATATCACCTCGACCAATAATGGGCATGCAAAAATGACGGATTCTTCTGGAATTCAAAGGGAAACATAGCAGGGAGTATCATTGATTTGCCCCTCGGAGATTACCTATGTATCATAAGTGTATGTAGATCATCCATACCACCACCCCCCTCCCTTCTTCCCCCCCAGTGACTAGTATTGGAATAGAAGCGCAAAGGGGAGGCACATACAGTAGATGACGAGCTCCAGTCACATGGTAAAGCCCACGGAGGATCTCATCAGCCTCTATGTAGATGTGTATGCTGAGTGAGTGATTGCCCATGGCTGGAAATTGGTGTAGAGGGCTTCACGGGGGAATTGGAGGGACGAGTTTTCTCTCTCAATCTCTCATACACACATAGGCACACAGCAGCAAGAACACACTTACCCAGATGCACACAAATATACACACTTATTGGAAAACACCCACTGCAAGACAAGCACGCACGCGCATGCACGATCTGCTCACACACAAATCTGCCTATATGCACATGCACAGGGAGCCGGGATGATTAAGGTCCTATGCAGAGGAGATTCTGAGTGGTACTGTGCCGTGGCTGCCTGTTTTCCCTGCTGAATACAAGCCACTAGCTCGGTATTCTCCAATGGGGAGGAAACCCGTCATCACAAATGCAAGATCAGGGGTAATTACGTTGTAATATGCCACATGAAATATTTCTTTGTAGCAGGAATGGGATTCCCTTTGCTTCAAATTTAGAAAAGATATATTCCGCACAGCTTGGCTGCTATTTTTGCAGGCATGTATTTAAATTTGCTCCTTGTATTTTTAGCACCAGGGATGTAATGGTCCGCACAGCTCATTTGCAAAATGTTTTAACGTGTCTGCGACGTTCTTGTGTCACTGTCATCCCATGCAACTGGCACAGGAGATCAATCCCGCTACAGTGTTGATCAATGATTCTGATCAGGTGAGATTATAGGTATTGCAGAGATATCAATGCGATGATGGATGATTGATAATGCAACCACAGTGATCGATCAGTGGGATATTGCTGATAAGACTCTTGCTGTACAGCCTTGCATGGCGATTTGCATTTATTGCAGCCGTCTGTAGGGCTAATATTTATGTAGAGTAATGGCCAAATTAATGCTGAAAAATGATATTTATCATGATATTAAAAAAACAAAGAAGAACTGCTTGAATCAAAATGCCCTGCCATTAAATTATAAATCTGATGCGTGCAGCATTTGTTTGTTTATATAAAGAATAGATTAAGAAAATATCTTGAGTTGAAATACTCTGACAACAACGCTACAGGCACAGTGTTCTCCTTTGAAATTTCTATTCCGGCCCATAACTTATGGTATTATTCGCCCATTTCACATTTATTAGAGTTAAAGTTAATGCTGAATGTTTGCCGAATTAGTTAGTGTCTCTTTATGAGTCATAAGAAATCATTAATCATCTTTTAGAGGGAGTAGATGTTTATACAGTAACAGTTAAATTGAGCAATATGTTAATGGAGTCAGGCAGGCAGCAAGACATGCAGTCCCTTAACTCCAACTCCAGAGTGTGTATTTTTGAAGCAGTAGGTTTTTGTTTTCAGGGTAACAGGCTTAGCTTTATATTGACAGACAACTGTCAGTTATAAACAGCTAATCAACTTACAGTGGAGGATTTGTCATCCCTTGTTACGGTCAAATTACAATGTTGCACTTGTCTTGCACTCGTGAAGTACCTCTGCAGCCTCAATAACAATCAATATCTCTTTTTTTTTATTGCAAAATATCAAGATATTATTGTTACATCCCTATCTGAGTATTCTGCACTTCACGGTACTACAGTATATAATATCACAGCATCTAAAAGAGCATTATCAGCTGATTTCTCTTCTTTAAATCCCAGATGAGCCCGTATATTTGATTTGTCAAACCCATGCATCTCCACAGCCACATATTGTGACCACTGGTCCATCAAGTCCCCCCATGGTGGATTAGGGCAAGGAGGGTGATTTGTTACCCTTTTGGGAAGCTGTCCTGGACGCTCATTTCCCCCTGCTGCATATTCTGCCCCTCTCCCACCGCGCCCCCACCGCCCCTCCATTTTGATGAATAGCCGGCCACATGAAGGCGAGCAGCCGATCTCACCACCAAGGTTACGGTAACCTGGGCCCCGCATCTGGGGGCCTCCAATGAGCACAGCAGAGAGAGCAGGAGCAAGGAAGGTAGGAGGGGAGTGGAGGTCTGTGCTTGTGTTGGAGTGGCAGTGGGGAGAAGGAGCAGTCCAAGGATCCTCCTTTATAGGCTTTAAATCTGCATCGCAATTTCTGGAGACTAGGGCTGGATGGGATTCTGATTACTCCTCCTCCACCACCACCACCACGCTCATCCTGCCAGCCCCTCCCCACCTTCTCCCCAACTCCACCTCGAGCAGGTTGATGTCTCCCTGCCTAGCTTTTGTCACTGATCACCCAGCCCCTATATGCCCTGATTACTGGATGAGCAGCGTTATGGATTGCTCTGAAGGACAGGAGGGACTTATCCCAATGAATCCTTCTCCCCCCCCCTTTAAAGTCGACAGGAGGCTGGATTTCACAAATCAGAATATGAATGGATTTATTTGTCTGTTGATTGGATGGACTGAAGATTGGTTTATCTGCACATTTTGAGCAATATCTATCTGCACAAAGAGATATCTATGGGAGGAATGGTGCAATTAATGAGTCAATGAGCTGTGTAAATGCATGGAGACATTCATAATATATCTCTGCTGATTCATAATACATGGTAAAAAGTTAGAATACCTACTCAGAGCCGTTTCATAAGAATATACATGTATTAGAAGCCTGAGAGTGTTCAGAAACCCATTTGCCAATTACAAAGTACAACTCTCACATTTCTCATGCCCTTCTGTGACCATCTTCTCCAACAGCCGGTGAACCTTTCGCCTTTCCACGACACCCCAGCCTACTTTCTTCACAGCCCACAGTCTGCAGGCTCCACTTTCTCACAGCCACCGAGTCCCCCCTCCCAACAAGTGGCCAACAAACAACCCCCATATTAAAAAAAATATAATCCATATCTAGGACTGAAGAGTGAAAACATTCTAACTCTGACACTATCTCAGGCTCCCGCTTTTGTATGCTTTTATATTTGCACACAAAGCCTGAACGCAGCAGTTTTCTTTCTCTTTGTGGGGATGTCGGGTTTTCATCGCAGTCCAGCACCACTAGAGAACACTGTCTCTGCCAGCGATTAGAGCCCGAGGTACAAGAGGGCCACTTCACCTCCAAGATTAGAATGAAACAAAGACTGAAGTCTTCGTATTGTGCCAAGAATGGTAACAGACAGGAGAGGAGAATGGTAGGAGCCAAAAACAGACTTACTGGAGAGCTGAGTGGAGTGACTTGTCCGGAAAAAAGATTTCAATGCCCTTCTAACGAGGCAATTTAGAGAAAAAAGCAATAATGATAACTCAATTTTACACAGTAAATACAGGATTAGATAGAAGCTCTATACAAAGAGAAAGCACCTTTATTAGTGTTAAAAAAAATATTGATTTTTCAATATATATCGGGTCTGAATACTTAAAACTTTTTCAATACTTATTTTCCACAATATCAATACACCAGTACCAGCAGCACTCTCTCACTCTCTTCTCTCCAACAGTAGCAGAAAATTTGTTGTGAGCGGGAGTGTTGGAAAGCCACAGTTAACTAAAAATATTTAAAGGGATAGTTCAGATTATTTAATGTCAGGTTGTATGAGTTACTTATCAATGGTCAGTCTGTTACCTACAATTGATGCCAGTTGGCACAGCTTCAGTTTGAATAAGCAGAGAGGGGCACCAGCACAGACGCCAAGCAATGAACTGCTGTGGACAAGCTCAGCAACAAATGGTATTCTAGGCACTTAAAAAGGTCCACCTTAAAAAATCAACATCAGTTTAAGTGTATGCTATATTAAGAATATTTTCACTGCTGTCAGACAGCCTTTTCTGATGAAAAACCACTGTTATACAAGCTAAATGTCAGTCTCTCCAAATCAACTAAACTCCATGGGCAAAATCAGAAGTTGTTGGTCAACCTTTACCCCCATCAGTCAGTTTGGTTGTGTTATTGTGTGAATTCAGTGTTTTAAAAGGATAACACAAACAAACTAAAAGATTGAGGCAGTGGTAAACCAGCAACTCCAGCATTTGATGTTAAACTGTGAAATAACCCGCCTTTACATATCATGTCACAAGTGTTCACCACTTTTGAGGGATCCATGCAAAAATGTTGTGTATACATTCAATATTCTATATATTAGATTCCATATATAGAGTATCAGCTAATATATTGATATTAGAATTTTTTAACCCCTTATTGTCTGTGTTGGCATCTGTCCCAAAAAACACTTTCGGGTTCTCTGATTCTCTGACCATTCACAACATAACATAAATAAATGTAGTTTCTTATGGTAGGGGAATTTATCTTTAAATAAAAATGAAGAATTTAAAGGTGAGTGTTGTGTTGATTTTGTGGTTTTGAAAATAGTATTGAATATTGATATATCTCAAGGTATCATATCAAAGTTAGAAATTCCACTATCATGACAGGGCTACTCTTTATTTTGCTGAGAAATTGTGCTTCACACCCTCAGAGTTTCTATCTTCCATATCAAGTGTAAGTTGAGCATACAGATCACACTGCTACACCTATGGCCTTTGTTACCTTCTACTAGTATTGTAGATTCAAAGCACTCAGCCAGCAGGGTCAAGGCCTCGCTGTGTGGAGAGGTGAAGGCAACATGACCCGCCTCTGCCTATTCTACTACTCTGCGCTGCCGTCCGCCTCCTCCTGCTCGGCTCCATCCTATTTATTCCTGGATGTTGGTAACTGTATATGTGTGTCTGCATGTCCATGTTCCTATTTTTTCCCTTCTCTCACATCTTTTGCTTTGCTCAGTCAACAGGCCCTTGGCTGCCCACCACTGGTTGCTAATTGCTGCTGACATTGTTTGGCCTCTCGCTGCTTAGTTTAGGACAAACCCCTCATTCATGTGCTGCGGACAGCTCGTTAGGGCCGACCCCCACCTTCTCCATCTCTCTCTGTCTCTCCATCCCTCTCTCTCTCCCTCTTTCACTGACCTCCTTAATTAACTGGTAAGGCGCTGCTGGGAAATTTGCACACAAAGGCCTGGTGTCTAGCCTGTTAGCCTCCCACTACCCAAACACCCCCTTCCGCCTCCTCCGCCTCCCTCTCTTCATCCCCATCCTCAGCCCACTACTGTCTTCATCCCGGGCCCAAACAGAGGTCATTGTACAGTCGCAGAAAAACAAAGATAAAGTGATTCAGTACACACATGGCATTTGCGCACATTCACCCATTCGTTCATTCTTTTCCTAGCCCCTCCTGCTTTTTGCTTTTCTCTCCGCTCCTTTTCTGTATTAATAGCAGACCTCATTAAAAGGGCTTGTTTGGAAGAGGTTCACCAGTGATACACTCTTTTAACTTGTCTGTTTGCTTGCTTTCTCTATTTAGTTTTATTGCTATTATTCTTGCTCTATCTTGCCTATTCGTCATTGCCCTTGCCTCCCCCACACTCCTCCCCTCTCCCTTTCAGGAAGCCCTCCGAGGCTTCAGCTGTTTTTGTGGTCCCCGCGGAGGGCTCCCCAAGAGCAGTTAGCTGGCTGTCGGGAACGAGGGCCCTCTAAAGGGGCCCGCTCAAGAATGCTGGGGGCAAAGAAGTGTAAACAGGTGGAGCCTCTCCATTATATGGGACCCCCTCTACACTCACACACTCCACCTCCAACTGTCTCTTTCTGTGTCAATGTCTCTCACGCACATACACACAGTCAAACACACACACACAAACACAGTCTTCTGCATTCCACCACCACGTTTTTGTTGTGTTTGCCAAAGCTACCTCTCTGTTGTCTGTGCTGCTGTTGGACCACAAGGCCTCCAAACAGCATCCCACATCTCCCCAGGGTGCTTCTTTTTTTTTTTTTTCTTACCAAATAGTTTGTGAAGTGGTCTGTCCATGGGCTCTGTGTACGAGTGTATGCATGCATGTATGTGTGTGTATGGAGAGGGTTTGGAAGAAACTCCAGGATCCATATCATAGCCATTTTCTACCCACTTGTTATTTTCCCAACATTCCTTCCCACTCTTACTTTGCTGATTCAACTTCCCTGGATTTTTTTTCTTTCAGTCCAATTTTCATTCATTCCTTCCTTTCTTTCGTTGTTTATTTTACCTTTCATGATGGCAAAACCAAAACTTCCTGAAATGACATCACTGAAAAATTTGATTTTAAAGCTTGTCACATCCCAAGTTTCCAGAACTTCCTTACTTACTCACTCACTGACTTATTAACCCACTTGCTTACTCACTTACTTGCTTCCCTACTTAATTACCTTCTCACTCACTTTTCTTGCTGACTCACTTGCTTACTTATACACTCACTCTTGTACTTAATTACTTACTTAATTACTCACTTACTAGCTCACTCATATAACTATTCGCTTACTTACGCTCTTTCTCACTTATTTACTTGTTTACATGCTTACTTACTCTCTTTCTCACTTATTTACTCGTTTACATGCTTACTTACTTGCTTACTTACTTAGTTACTTACTTGCTCACTTACTTACTTACTTCGTTACTTACTTGCTTACTTTCTTACTTTCTTTCCTGATTTGGAGTTGAAGGAGTGGGAATTCAAACTACTTTATGGACTGTTTTTTGTTTTTTAACAAAACTAGGATTTTCCCAAAAAACAATGCATAGACTCATACAAATATACAATCCCTTTCAATCATCACCCATGACTCACCAGAAGTGTCTGCTTGGGATGCTTTACCAACCCAAAATATCTGTATTTGACTTGGAACTGAAACTCAACAATCAAATTGTTGATTGTTGAGTTTCAGTTCCAAGTTCTGGTGTGTTTACAAACCCTAACTTCCAAATACTACTTATTCTATCTTCAACTAAAATTAATAATTCAAGTTTGAAATAACCTAAAATTATTTTAAATGTTCTTTTTCATTACATTATGGGAATAAGTAGTCTAACAAAATAATCTATTTAAGCTGCAACTGATTTGCTCAATTTATATATATGTACATATCACTGTTGGTTTAATATTTCACCATTATGTAAGAAAAATAAATTATTTCCAACCTACTTGGCCACATTTTGTGTTGTGTCGTTGTTGCTACAAAGTCAATACAGTGTGTTTGTATGTGTATGCATGCATGTATACATATGTGTGTATGTGTGTGTATGCATGCATGTATACATATGTGTGTATGTGTGTGTATGCATGCATGTATACATACGTGTGTGACATGCACTCAAATTTGCCTGCAACAAAGTACTGATGATGGAATCCTTTAAGGCAGACAAGGGGTACAGGGGCAACAGTAAGAGAAAGAAAGAGAGAAACTAACTTCTGTTCGCCTGGGGAGTACTGTGCAGCCCATCTGTTGAAATTGTTCCACATATTGTGACCTAGATAAAGAAAAAAACTTCACTCTTATAGGTAGCGCTGCCTTCGTCTATGTTTGACACTTGTCTATTCATTTTATTGGTCTAGTTGTCTCAAAATAGCGGACTTTTGCATAATTTTCATCTTAGCATATGTATGATTTCAATAAATATGATCTGGTACAAAACTAAATCAAATTAAATTTTTTTTAAAAAGTATTTCAATTTTTTATTACCAAGTAGCCGCTCTTTATGTGTCCGAAGTTTAAATTTAAACATTTCACAGAGAGAAAAGACTAACAGAGCAAAACATAATCTGCCTCTTGGGGACATGAGTGGTACAAGATGCAGTCGACCTCTGGTTAGCCTGGATTGCATTGCTGTCTCTCTTCACTCGTTCAAAAGTGTGTTGCTATTCTTTTTTCTGTCTTTTTCTCTCTTTCCAAGGACCGCTGTCATTGTCAAAAGAAGATGCCCAGGGTTTTTGTAATTGACGGGAGGATGGAGAAGCAGGGGGAAAGGTTAAAAGAGATATCCTTTGCCTGAATAAGGAGGTAAAATTGACTGGGAGAGTGTCTTTCAGAAACTCCAGCCTGACCTTGAAGGAGGACCAAGAGGAGGTTCCTGCTCTCTTATGGACCAAGGAAGGTGGGTTAAGTGGGGCCGTCATGGCCACACATTCACAAACACATACACACCCACACACACATACTGTAGATGCACACACTCACACAGAAGCACAAGGAAAAGCTGGTGAGAGGCTCCTATTGTGCACCTCTCTGACAATATTATGTTTGGGCAAGAAGAACATTAATTTGCCTTCTTTGAAGGGAAGTGCACTTCTTAGCCATCTTCAGCCCACTTGAGCCAGAATTGGAGTGGAGTCCCCCACTCTCCTCAGTCCTTCCCACCACCCACCACCACCTGATTGTCCCTGCTGCCTCCCCAAATGAGGGCCCCCAAGGCCCCATGCACTCTCCCCAGAGGGGGCTTCAATACTGCATGTAAGCTTTTAGGTCGGCTAGTGGGTGATGGAGTTGTTCAATTTTGTACTGTCCTTTTTTCGCTGTCAAAGGAGGGAAATCTTTGCCTGTTTAAGTTATCATGAACACGGAAGAGCAAAAAATAAAGAGGAAGTTTGTCAGTAGAGAGCCAATAGTACCGCAAATACAACTCAAGTAGCAGTGCATATACATTCATTTCTAGTAATACAATTTAAAAAGTATTGTGTTTTTATATTGTTTTTATAAAAATACAACTGCCTTAATTTTTTGTTTGACAGTGTGCAGTGTACTTTTGGGGACATTTCAGTCTCCCAAACTATGTGCAGAGGGAGCGTTCTTCTCTTTCAAGCTGCTGTCAGGTATTACACACCCAAATGGATGCACATATGGATGGCGGCAGACACTTGGGGTGGGGGAAAAAAATCAATACAGCAGAGTATCACGATATTGGGGCTATACTAATAATAACAATTTCTTTTTCAGTCCACTAGATGGTGCTGAGTTTTTCTCCGGTCAGGTCAGCAGAGGTCACAGTCAGCAGGAATTTGTAAGTTTTTGCGATAGTCCATCTGCTCGATAATCCCATTTTGCTGGAACAAAAAGTCTGAAAAATGTATTACATTAGATGAAATTATGATTATGATGTATCATGTATCATGGGGTCTTTGGTGATTCCTACTTTTAGCGAACGTCACAGACGCGCAGTAGTTCTGAGACGGAGGCAGCTGCCCAGAGGAAGAGAGGCCTTGCCTGTTTAGACAGTGAGGTAATGTTATCTTCTGCTTTTGCTCAGAGGTCATGAAAATTTAAAGCTCCCAGCAACTTAATATGAAATAGTCTTTTTTATATATATCTAGTGTCAGCAAAAATGTTGTTGCACATTTTGGATCCATCGTCAGGGTCGTTAGCACGTATTACTGTAGCTTGGAGAGCTGGATTGTTTACTATATAATGGGAACATCACCCTGAACAGCCTGCCGAACTCCATTCAAAATCTGGAATTTCAATAAAGTGTTGCTTAATAGTCCATATGAAAATAACAAAAGAATAGTCCAATATTTGCATTGAACATACAAATCTGATTCGTCGGACAAAATTCAGACAGTGACTACACAGTCACAAAATAAAAGTCAAGTCAATTCATTTTCACTCATGTAGCCCAAAAACACTAATTTGACTCCAGTGACTTCAAACATGCAATCAACATGGTCTGTCCTTAAACACTCCGGCTAAAACTCCCAAGCAGAGAAACAAACTTCAGGAAGAGACACCCTTTTCCAGGACGGACAGGCCTGAAAAAGGTGGGGAAAGATTTTCTGTGTGATTTACCTTCCACTACACTTGTGATAGACTTGTGCCAGAGTTTCCCTCCCTTTTAAGATGTCAGTATGCTCTATGTAGTCCTTTAAGCTAATTGCAACAATTAGACTACATGACCTGCCCCTGGTTCCCCTTGAATCAAAAAGCACTTCCAGAGGCCATGCAAAGGCGTCACCTCAAAGTAGGAAGTACAGGAGACACGGTCATAATTACGGCGCCCTATGCCGCCTTCTCTTTGTCAGCCGCAGCGTACCAACATTAAATTTTAAGTGTGAATGTGATTATCGTGTGGCATTCATTTTTAATGGGCTTTGCCTCTATGTGTTTTAGCATGCGGCAAGGCCCGGCAAACGGCTGACTCAGGCCCTTTTCTGCTGATGGCGCATATATTTCGCATATATACATGCACTGCTTATTCCTCCTTCTCGCCGAGCCCTCCTCTTCTTCCTCCTCCTCCTACTGCTCCTCTCTTCCTCTCCTTCATCTCCATCCCTTTATCATTCTGGCGGTAGGAGATGGGCCAAGGGGATGGAGGGTGAGGCAGTGCCCTCAGAGGTCTCACTATCCAATGGGGTTGGCCAAAGCTTTCAGTGGTGAGGCAGCATGTCCCTGTTGTCCTCAGTATAGATGAACCAGAATCTGGATGAACTATTAATGACTTTCATCAAATTACAAGGTCACTATTTTTACTGTATCAAGAACCAGACCCTGTCTGAAAATATATTTCTTAAAACTGTTCTTTTCTATTTCATTCTATTCTAATCTGTCAGCATCTAAATCTAGGCACTACCTGACCCAATCTGCCCTTGATCCAATCTGTCAAAGAAAAGATGAAGGCTGACTTGGGGAAGATATGGGGCCTGTAATGACTATCCCTCCCTCATACAAAGTAACCAGTCAGACTGTAAAAAAGCATGTTACCTATACTCCTACACAGACTTAATAATGCCTGTAGGAGAAAAAAAAAGAAAAAGAAATAAAGGAAGGGTTCTCGTGAATCACAGAGGGAGCGATAAGGCCTTGAAATTAAAACAGATATATAGCCAGTCCGGTATGGAAATCAATAACATATTATTAACCGAGAGGCCACCCAGAGAGATAGGTGAGGCTTAAATGCATATATATTCATAATAACAATATTGAGATATATTATAAATAAAAGGAAAAGGGGAGTAAATACCAGGCTGGCTTTTATTAGCTGCCAGTCTCCCTGCCAATATGTGCCGTGACTCTGCTGTCCAAAACGGTAACTGTCCAACGCCGGATCAAATTAGAGAGACTGACAGGCAATAAGAAATTGGTGAAGTTAAACGTGATTCCCGCAGCCGCGCACCCGGAGCTCTTTGAATATTAGAGCCACGGTGTCACAGGGTAGCGGAGGAGGAGGGGTGTGGGGGGGTGGGGTGGCAGAGCTCAGGTAACTCCTGATAAAGTTTTATTAAAGCCATGTGCATTTTTTGCCCCGCTTTTTTCTCCCCCCTTTTCTCCCTCCCTCCGCTCATTCTTTGCCCCTAGATTGTGATAAGCCTTGACAATGACACTGGCATCCCAAGGACATACAAACAGCTCACTGTCACTCGGTTTCTCTCTTTGTGTGCTGTGTCCACAAAAGAAACCCAGGCTAACTGCCATACCAAAGCAAGGGTTTGACTCGTTTTGATAAAATTCACAGGACAGATACTGTATTGAATCAAGATTAAATCTGTTATAAAACAATAAAAACAACTTTGGCGAAACTGTAGCTGTAAGGCGTGCATTAAAAGAAAATGACTGATAAGGTTAAAAAAAAAAAAAAGCCAGCACTGAAGAAATATTGTTGAAATCATTCATTATTGCAGTTGGGATTATTATTAGTACCACTATACAATAAAACTACACTTTGAAATCCTTATAAACTAGGTTATTAGGTTGTAAATACTTTATAAATTATTAATAAACATTATAAACAAGTTATAACAGTTTTCATATGTACAAATGGGCTCGTTATTAGGCATCACTAACTAATCTTACTAATTAGTTACTGACAAGGAAAAGAGAGCCTAAATGTAATGACTATTTATTAATGATTTAAGTCATACCTGGAAAAGGGGAGCCTTATTGTAAAGTGTAAAACAGGGAATTCTGAAAAGAATACTGCCAAACCTGCCAAACTTCTCCAAACAGGGGACATGCCAACCGGTATCTACTGCAGCTAATACACTGACTATGCAATAATCCAAACTATCCCTTTAAATGCAACTTATTAACAAATATCTGATGAAGCTGACATGTATATATGCTTGCTGATGGAGAAGATGAAGTAAGCTAGGTAAGCAATGAGATCTGAGGCTTAATAGTACAGATATATGTTGGCTCACTATTTGGCAAGCAACAGGTCACCGTCCCCCTTTTAATCTGATGTACTGTAGCAGTTAATTTGTGATTTAGTAGTTACAACCTTATTACTAAACTAATTATAAACTTTTTATAAGGTAGTTTCATTGTAAAGTGGTACTGATTATTTGAATCACTGCAGCAATGGTATGACATCATCAATAGTGTGTCCCCTGTTCACTCTCACTTCCTTTCCCACCGACTCTCTTGATTTGTTTTTCCTTTTTTCCCCACCTCCCTCCTTACTTCCCCCCTCCTCTTGCCCCTCACACTATTCCTTCTCTCCACTTCTTCGGCCTGACTTTTAGCACAGGGCCACACATGGAGCACCGGTGGGCCTTTTTTTTTTTTTTTTTTTTTTTTGAGGACCAAAACAAAATCCACTCCACAACCAGATGCAGTTTGACTGCGCCTGCCTGCGCCGCACAGTTTGTTTTCAAATGAATAGCTGAGAAAACTCGGTGGCCTTTTGCCCAGCATATCTACCAGTCTCACCACCTACTGCTACGACTACTATACTTCCCAGCGGGTCCATCATTTCCATTCTGTCTTTCGCTCTCTTCCTCTTTCTGTATTTCTGACTGGCTCTTTGAACCAAGCATGGGGCCCGGTGCCATTGTAAGACATGCCTTCTTCCTTCCCAAGTTTTGTCTGTGTTCTTCAGCCCCATTGAGGGCTCCCCAGCCCTTTTCCAGTGTACAGCTCCTTTGTAGCCTCCAGAAAGGCCTTCATCTCGCACTTGTTTTCTTCAAACCGCCCCTCCTTTTCTCCTATCCCCCCTCCTTCTCCCTCCCTTCAGAAACAGACAGGAAGTGAATGCAGATGTCGGACCCACCTGAGCTCATTGCTCATTCTCTCTTTCTCTTTTCTCTCTCCCACGCGTTCTCTCTTTCTTGCTCACTCATATTTTTTTTCTTGCAGACCCCCGTGGCTGAAGCAGTTGCTACATCACACACTGAACACATTGACATACTGAACCTCACAGTGGAGGCTGTCCATCACAATAGCAGCATGCTTGTTTGTTGTCTCTCTCTGTTGCCTTGCTGTCTAAACCTGTGCTTGTCTATAATGCTACAGTACGCAGACAAGTAAACGCTCTTTGTCTTCAGTCTGTGCCTTCAAGTCTTTATAAGAGGGGAAAATATGGACTTGCTTGTGGATGAACTATATTATCTGAACTGTCAGTTCCACAAGCATGCATCTCCTCATAGATCTTGTTTAAAAAAAAATTTCATGTAGAAGAGGCAAGCAGAGGTGGGCGGAGTGGCCAAAATCCAAAAGTAAACGCATTGTTTTGTATTGTAAATGTATTGCGATTCTTAAGTATCACGATTCTACAAGTACTGTGATTTGAAATTACGTTTCATTGTTTGCTTTTAACTCAAGATCAGGGAAGAAGGTTGATTCATACACTACTAGAGACTCTATATCATAATAGAGAGCCAAACTTACACCCCTTCCAATGTGCACCATGGGACCTAATATGAACAGTGGTCTATGGCGACAAATGATTTTTTTCAATGTTTGCACTGTGCCGCGAATTACACGTTTGTCAATTGAAAACATAATTTTGCAAGACAAGAAAGTTGCAATTTGTGTTAGTTTTTGTCTTGCACAATATACATAATCAACAAAAGCATCGCTGTCTCTTGTAACATTATCTTACCTTAAGTGCTTTATCCAGCGACTCCTGGTCCTTTTTTCAGCCGGGAAGAGATGTTATGTGACAAAGTCCTAGTACAAAAACACACAGACATCGTAGCTTCAGTGGCTTTCTCATTACGTTATATTCACAATCTTATAGTTCAGCAGTTTTATGACAAACTGAGACTTTCTTGACTTGTACAGTTATCTTTTAAATCAACAAACATCATCATGTGTAATTCATGGCACAATTCAAACAAGATCAAAGTAGTAGAGGTAGTCACTGGACAAAAATATTTACTGAAAATATTATTTGAGTAGCGAGTTACTTCAGAAAAAAAATCAGCGCACTACTGTCTTTTTTCCAAAGTCTAATATTTGATGTGGAAATGATTTGATTTTTTTCCACCACAGATGGTCTTCTTCATGAAAAGACGTGAACATACACCTGTCACATGTAAACACGAGGTCAATATTCAGTGTGTACCTCTCAAGTGTAATCACAAAATATTACATTAATATCATACCCTATTAAATACACAAATACGAGTCCATAAATCACATTCTTTGCTTATTGTCTGCTATATATTATGCTTTAGCAAATAAATCAGCAGATCACGTCCATGTGCACAATAGACCAAATAGAAGTGGCCAAATCATTCTCTTATCTTTCTGAATATGTCTCATATCAGATGACTCATTTAGGCTCATTAGGAAACAATGCTGTGATAACTCATTATTAATTGCCTACTAAATACAGGGTGTTCATTTCCTCACTTTTGCCTGAATCAGACCATCTGAAGTCCAGTTTGAATATTTACAGTATATCATGACAGAAAGTAGGAGTCGTTAGCCTTAACACAGCAGATACACTTATTGCTCTCTGTCTCATGTAACAAAGTAAAAGTAATGATTTTTCCCAGAAAACCACTCAAGAGTAAAAAGTAGGGCCTGACCAATACAGGACTTTTGAGGCTGAAGCCAACAATGAAAAATTCACAAGTTACCGATATGTCAGCCAATTTAGTGAATTTTTAGACCTTTTCTATGCAGATTATGCACCAATTATTAAACATGCAATTCAGGACGCTGCTTTCTTAAACAAATAGCTTTATTGAAGAATATTTAAGTAAAATATTCTTTAACAGGTCTAATAATTTAATATAAACATTGTCAACCAATTCTTGAAATGAAAGGGGAAAAAACAGAGAATAAATAAAAATCACCTCAAGCATTTGTTTTATGCATTACATATTCTTTAAACAAAAAAAAGTTTTCATATCGGTGCATATCAGAAATATATCCGTGATATGTCCATATCAGGCCCATATCAGCCGATTATATCAGCCGATGGATATATCAGTTTCAGGCTCTGGTAAAAGCTATGTTCATTTCAAAGTTCAAGTTCTTTAAAAAGTAACTAAAAAGTATATATACCAGAGTAAATGTAATATGTTTCTACTCACTTCTGGGGGTAAGGCACTAAAGACCCTACCTCAATCAGCGCCTGTCTACAGCTGCTGATTAAACCTCAACTAAAGGACAGAGGAGGCCCACAGCAGAGGCATTACTGGAGGGCAAGAAAAACAGAGAAACAACCTCTGCCAGAATAATTCCCTGTTGAGTTGGCACTGCCGTGCAACCACTGGGCCTCCTCAAAGCCCATCAGAGTGTGTCTGTACTGCAGGACATATCCGCTGCCTGGCACCTCCCACGATCCTTGGCATCTTCCTGGGCAGAGTGCGGGACAGTACCCGCACTGCCCCAGGGATCAGGGCAAGAGGGCACGCTGCCTGGTGCAGACACATGATGGGCGTCTGGCTCCTGTCACGGTGCCCATTGCCTGGGCAGGGCACGGGAGAGAAGAGGGGGGGAGGCCTGGCACGGGGCACCGGCAACTGGTAAAGTTGGCACCGGGGCCACATAGCATTCTTTCACATGCCATTGTGGCATTCAGACGGGGCGATTTTTTGGCAGGGGCCCTTGGTCCTGCTTCTGTTGTTGTTTCAGGCAGTCCCCGGTTCCCCAAACTGCAAATGAGCCTGGAATTTAGTAGGCTGTCTTTCAGCAATGTGTTGCCATGACTTCTAATGGAGGGCAGGACAGAAGGGTCAACAAGACTTTTGTATTACAGAGCTTTAATTGAAGGGCAAAGTCAACAGAATTTCAGCACTAATTGCCATCTCTGTAGCCCATTCCACCGCTCCTCCCAGAGAGACTGGCAGCAGATATGAGCCATGTGTGTGGCCTCAGTGAGAAAACAGAATCAATCAATCAACCTGATCTGGTGCCCTGGAATACAAAGACAGACGAGCTGATGAGCAAAGTGTGAAGTCTCAAGAAATGTCATGAAAGCACTTCTAAAACTGAACTATAAAGTTTCCTCATAAATCATAATACCAACACCAGGAGAATTATTTATTTTTTTGGCTGCAAATAAATATTATTTTCATTATCAATTAATCTGCCAGTTATTTTTACTATTAATTGATTAATCATTTAGTGTATAAAGTGTCAAAAAATTGTGAAAAATGCTCATTACTCATGCTCACGCTCATCATTTCCCAGAGCCAAAAAAGAAGTCTTTAAATTACTTCTTTTGTCCAACCAACAGTCCAAAATCCAAAGACTCTTCATGTTATGACACAACATAAATGACAAAGAAAAGCAGCAAATGTTTGGCATTTTTGATTGAGAAGTTACTGATGCGTTTAATGTAATATCAGAATAGTTCCCAACTAATTTTCTTTCAATCGGCCAATCGATTAATCGACGGTTTAAAAAATGAAAAAAAGATTAGGATTGGGTATCGTACTCGATACCTTTAAGATATCGACCGAAAAAACCCAGTACCAAGTCATACTGAAACAATGATATCAGATCAAATCAAATGCTTCTCAAATCTGATTCTTTTTTTTATCCAGGGGTAGAATAAAAAAAATGAATATCTGTATGGTTTTGTTCACAGCTAATCACCACAAGCTTTCTTTGCTTTAAAGCATCAGTGTGTAGGATTTAGTAGCATGTAGTGCTGAGCTTGTTAATTGTAAACACCTACATTCATGCTCCCATTTCAAGCATGTACAAGAACCTACAGTGGCTGCAAACCTTGCATAAAATTCAAAAAGGCTGTATCTAGAGCCAGTGTTTGGTTTGTCCATTCTGGGCTACTGTAGAAACATGGCAGCCTACATGGAAGAGGACCCTCACCTTTTGTAGACATGTGTCATTCTAAGGTAACAAAAACACAACAATTCGTATTTTTAGGTGATTATACACTAATGGATCAATTTGACTATTATACTCAATTTCTGCCATATAATGCCAAACAAACCCACATAAATCTTACCACCAGACCTTTAATAGGACGTACAATTAGCCCACTACTATTGAAGCTACAACCCTTGCAGTCTATGGTGTGGTGAATTCAAGTGTGGTGTATTTGATGGACTTCAGCATGCCAAGATGCCACCATAACATAGTATAACCATAAAGGTTATAGTATAACCATAAAGGTTATACTACACACCTATAGTGCCTGATAAAAATAAATGCATAGAATGCGGAAGAATTATTTTAGGAATGCTTCCTTTCACATGATGGGTTTTGAATGAAACAGGAATTAAAGGTATCAGATGAAGTACTCCATTGGCGGGGCTCAAAATTAATTGTCCTGAATTCTACTTTCAGCTGTCTCAGACTTTACAACAATTGTCCCAAATTGAAGTTCTTTTTTCATTCTGAAATATCTGCTCATTAAAGTACAATATGTTGCACACAGTTACATAAATTTTAACAGTGCTTTTATTATTTAGACACTTCTATACAAAACAGATTAGATTAATTCACTTTATTTAAAGTTTTACTATTTTTTCAGTCAAGAAATTTTACCCAAAAAACACCTATTTAGGAATTTGCTCCAGTGTTTTTGTGATGATAACTTTCTCTACTGTCAAAGAATTGTCCCAGAAACCATATCTTTGTTACTGTCCCTGGGACAACAGGGCATCCTTAATTTCAAGCCTTGGGTATCAATATCATTTTTAGTGTACTGCTATTGGTAGTGGTATCATAAGCCAGCCCTGTTGACTGATAATTTGACCACACTCTGAATCATTGCATGTTTGTGCCTCCTTTCACCACCACACCTGAGCTATCCCATGAGGCATTGCTGCTGCTAGTGCTGCTGCTGCTGTAAAGGTAAGCATTGTGCTGTCTGGGGTGTAAGATAAATAAAGGCAGTGGACAGGGAGATGAGGAGGGGGTTGCAGAATGCCAAGGATGGGTGTGAGGAGAGGAGAGAGGAAGGAGGGTGTGTATAAAAGACAGAGAAAGAGAAGGAGAGAAAGAACGATTGTGTACATTTGTGTGTGTGTGTGTGTGTCAGAAAAAGAGAGAGAGAGAGTGAGAAAAAGCAAAAGAAGGAGACAGAGAGGGAGTGTGTGTGTGTGAGTGTGTCTAAGTGTGTGTGTACTGGTACAGAGATGGATCACCAGCGCTTGTATCTTCTCCGCGGCCATGCCTAGCAGCACGTCAGCGGCAGCCTCCATTTACATTAGGGAGATTTAAGCTGTCTCAGGCAATGGTGACAAGTCAAGGTGTTTCACTTTAATTACACTGGGCAAGGTCACCCCCTAGCTGGCTCACCCTCACACGGGAGGAGAAGGAGGAGGACGACTAGGAGGAGGTGATGGTTGCGGTGGTGGTGGGGTGGGGGGCTGCTGGTTGAGCTCACGCCTGTATTTACATTCTCATTTTCAGCCCCCCCCCCCCCCCCCCCCCCCCCCCCCCCCCCCCCCCCCCCCCCCCCCCCCCCCCCCCCCCC
>JAJHUR010137684.1:10375-36141 GCA_027495735.1 Lutjanus campechanus | reverse complement strand
ATCAACATTCATAAAGACTCCTTCATTTGATAGTGTAATAAACCCTAATGTCATCTTTACGACAGGTCCAAAAAATGTACCTCTTTACTTGAGGTCAAGAAATATTTATGACACAGTTATAATGGTCTTGTGACGACCAGTGTCAAAACCAACCACATATGAAAGTATAATTTCATAATATAATAATTAAATATAACATTAAAACATGAGTTTGATCATGTCGACAAAGACACCGACAGGTTATGTTGTCCTGATTAATGTCAAGTTGTCATAAGTCATAAGAAAGACATTACTGCCTTGACTAATGTCAAGCTATCATAACAAAGACATCTCAAACAATGTCAGCTTTGCAGTAAAAGTGACATAACTGACCTAACTTCACGACAGCGGTCATAAACACTCATGACATGTTGGTGACAGATGTCATTGGATGGTTATGACACTGTCATGACAGTCTTATGCACGTAAAGTGCTACAGAATAAGGATAAGTCTGTGGAGTGTTATGCAACTTCTCCGGGCTTTATTGCATGAATATATGCGCATAAGCAGCTGTTTATGTCACTATGTGGATGTGGTGCTGGCACGCCAAGAAATTCAGGAGCAGAATGAGCTGTTCGGAGTCCTAGGGTGCTGCTTTTCACCCTCTTTATCTGGGCCTGAGTGATATTCGCGGGTGGTAAACCGTGCTGCTGGCCGATGTGCATCAATGTCCTAATTTGTAACAGGAGGAGCAGAGCGAAGTGTGGGCAGTAAGAAGGGAGCTGAGGCTTCACTCATTGGTTTAATAGCTCCATTCTCCAGTCTAGCGCAATAAAAGCCACTGGGCTCGAAAGCCGACCTAATGATGTGTGATGCACGTGCGTATGTGTGTGTGTGTGTGTGTGTGTGTGCATGTGCCTGTTTGGTGTCTGTCCACATCCCCTATTCTATAGCTGATTAAATTGGGCAAAGCGAGTGCGATCTGGAGGCACCGGTGAGTGCTGCATGGGGATTGGAGATTTACACCGGCCTCTAATTGGAACGGCGTTGTTGTTTCTTTCAAGCCAAACAGCATAACGGCACCGCTGGACTAATAGGCTCCTCGCCAATCTCATCAGCATACTGATCAGGTGCCTCTTCGTGGGCTGATTAAAACATAAGAGATTCGTGTAGAAGATCACTCCTCGTCTTGGCCCTGCCTTGCTTTTTTTTTTCTTTTTTTTTTGTTGCTGTTTACATGGAGAGTACACCAGCGAGGGGCTTTGATGTTGGAAGAATGAATCGAAGGTTGTTTGTTGTAAATTGATCCACGGAGCAGATGACTAACAGCATCTCCCGGTGAAGTATTAAAAGCAACAAGTCCTCACTTTCAGATCTCTCAACATACAACATTTTGAGTTAGACTGTTCTCGGTTAAAGCAGAGATGGAACACATGTGAGCCGCACCGGGCCTGCCTTATGGTATACATATAAAGGATGTTCACCACAATGGGCCCTGCATTTGCAAGACAGTCAGCAAACAGAGAAGAAGGAGCAGGGGAGAGATTTGCTCAGAGCGACAGAGGTAGATAGATGTACCACTGTGATTCAAATTGCCTTTATACCTGTGCTGCAAAGTGAAATTTCTTCATTTGTGAATGTGCGCTAGGAGACTATTGTAATGAGAGCAGTAATGGGACTGAACTAGAAGACCGGAGGGAACATTTTGTAAGCTGAAATAAAAAAAAAAAGTGTGATGTTTACTTAGCTTCTTTTAGATTCTTTTTAGATTCTGGATTATTCACCATTAAAGAAACTGCTATAAATTACATAGTTTCATCAACTTATAGCCAATATAATACAATGTAAAAGGTAGAGAATTCTTTTAGTGACACCAAAAGGTAACTTTAAAGGGATAGTTCACCCCAAATTACATATTTACAACCAGTCCTCCTACCTGTAGTGCTACTTATCCATCTAGATTGTGTGAGTTGCAGAGTTTTGGAGATACTAGATGTAGAGATGTCTGGAGCTAGATGGCAATTGGCTAGTGATGCTAAAAGCGCCAAATATGCATTTGAAAAACTTTTTTTTCTCTCTATCAAACAACAACCGCATTGTTGGGCAGAAGGAAGTGTGCATCTGCTCATGGAAGAGAGGTCACAGCACAGCTGGGAAGGACACCGTTAATGTTTGCATCCCTGCTGTCACAAGCACGGGTCTCTCATTCATCAGTAGACACACGCTTCTAATTTTGGGTATCATTCGGATTTGAACAATTCCGATTCTGCTTCTTCACAGCAGAGTTGTATGATGATAAATGTTACCAGTGGAAACAGTGGGCTAAGCTAACATTAGCTAAATAACTGGAATGATGCAGTCTCGTTTCTGGTTTCGGGAATATTTTGGGCTTATTTTAGGCTAACTTACTGTAACGACAGAGAGTATCCCGTCCTTGTAAAGCAGTTAGAAGGCTCATCCAATTTGTGCTATTCACCTGCTTGTCATGCAACTTAGCAACAGCTGAGTCGGTTAACAGACAATAAATCTAGACTCACGATTTTATAAGATAGATGCATTAGGAGAGGCAAAGACATGCATGCATTCAACTCACGTGTCTATAGATATTTTTTTTTTATATATATATATATATATATATATTCTAAGCAGAATTTAAATTATAATTTCCCAATGATTCTTTTGGAGTTGTAATTTTGGAACTGACTTATTTGGGACCAGAAAAAAGTACACAAAACTGCTTATAATAAGATTATCTTGAGTTAGGAGGTCATGATTTCTGAAGAGAGATGTTGCTATTGAGTTTTTCTTTTTTTCTTTGTGCTTTGAGCGCCACAAGTCAAATGCCATGTAATTCTGCAGCCGACATCTCCAAAACTCAGTAAGTCACACCAAAACAGTCTAGATGGATAAACAGTTCTACAAATCTACAAAAAATGATGTATCTATTTTATTGTGAACTTTGCCTTTGAAGACAAACAAATTAAAAATGCTGCATGCTAACAACCCTGCAGTGCTAACACAGGGAAATGACTATTTTGCTCCACATTAAAAATGTAAATTTTAGAAGAAGAAAAACAGGCATAAGGGCAATTTTAAAATCAAGTGATTCAACACTGCAGGAGATCAGTGACGTAAAGACTGAGCGGCAGAGGTAGAGAGAGGTACAGGAGAGCGTTTGCACTGCGGTGGAAGCCGTGAGAGGCCCTACTGTGATCACGGTTAGATGGGCGGGGGGGTGAGGAGGCGGATGTCATCAGCATCATCAGCATCATCATCATCATCATCATCATCATCATGGCTTGATCACAGCGTTTCCTACCCCGTGGCTGTGCTCTGCCCTTATATCTTAACAGTGTTGTTGGCGTACAGGCCGTAGCTCTGCAGCTCTGTGTAGGGGGCGCTAGCACCACTGTCTAAGGCTGAGCAGTGAAAGGCCTGAGCGGCTGAGGCAGCAGCGGCTCGCGCGGTGGACACCTTCATTCGGCGCGACTCGGTCCTGGACTTGTAGCAGAACTCCACCAGCGCCACCAGCATGGCCAGGCCCAGGCCGCCGATCAGGATGTAGAAGACTCCCGCCACATTGCTGAGGCTCAGAGCGCTCGTCTTGTCCTAGGGGGGAGGAGGGAGCATGGGAGAGCCAAGTGGTGAGAGTGATGGTGGCAAAAAAATCAAACAGAGCTTTACATACATATGACCAAAAACTGCAGAGAGACACACTGATTCACACATATGTCCTTATAGACAAACATTAGTTTTACAAACAGAAAGTGCAAGGACTCAAATGCATTATTGCACAGTGACACACAAATAGACACACACTCAAACTCGCGCACTTTTAATGTGGATGTCCAGTCAGTATTAATGGTAAACTTAGTTAATTAAAGCAATATGTTGTTGCTATATTGACCAAGACCTCCTGCTGCAAAATCTGCTGTTCCTCCTGCATCCAGTGATGTCACAATGATGTTGAAGAATAATAGGCTATTTTAGCTTGGATTTCTAGTCTCAGTCTCTGGGTAGCCAGGAGGGGCGGGGGGTGTTGCTAGATGTGTTGTTACCTAACCCCCTGTATCAGCTGCAAGCGAGTCAGATGCATTTTTCACTTGCACATCTTATGCAATGCTGTTATTTTAATCTATGCAGACTGTCTGCATCAGTTCTGAGTGTCTCGCATTTCAGTTGCGTCTGACAGCATAAACATGTCCTGATGAGTTTACTTAGATGCGTGTAAAGGCGAGGCTGGTGGCCTGTAAAAAGGCACCAAGTACATATTTTCATCCACATTTTGTAACATAGGTGGAGCAAAGTGTGCCTCACAGACAAAGAGCAGCTCACTCTGCTCTGGGTCGTAATCCCGCAGACTCCCACATATAGCAAACTGTACATTTACTGCCACTAGACAACTTCACTGCTAACTTTAATCCTTCTCCTGTCTGCTCTGAGAGCAGCCACCAGCACTTTCTCTCCTCACTGTGTGCACACACACTAGGCTGTGCTAATGCCACAATCATATACAATGTGTTGATGGAAAAAATAGATCAGGAATAATCGCACATATTGAAGGAAAGCTGCAGACTGCACGAAAAATTTTGGCTGCTCATTTGGTGCAGGTCCTTTGAAATGGGCACACTTTTGGCCAACAAAGTAATAGCTATAGGCTAGGATGGCGATACACTGCAACATGGGCGTTGGTGTCAGAAGCATCTTGGTACATGTAGGCGCTGCTGCACGACTCTGTGAGCAGGACAACTCAGCTTTCTTGGTTAATATAGCACACACTGAAGAATTTATTGCTTCAATTGACTCTATTACCGTTAATGCTGATTGAACCGCTGATTGAACATCCACATAAAAAGTAGTCAGTTTTCCGTTTAGGACCTCACACAACTAAGACACACATAAAATGTATAGATAAGCCTGACTAATCAGGCACACAAAGAGACAAAGTAGTCTTGTCATATACATGTAAAGTACAGGACAAGGACACCAGACACACACCTAACATTACATAAAAAACAGACATTAACAGTAAAAACATATTTTAGAAGCCTGTCTCACAAAAAAAAGATTTATTAATATGTTAGCTGGATAATTCTGGATCTAACTCTGGCTTGTCAGTTTCACAAAAATAGCAAAAGTAATTGCTTACGAAAACATATCAACTGTGAGGCAACACTGTCCCTACAGGATCCAAGTAAAGCCAGCAGCCAGTTAGCATAAAGACTGGGAACAACTAACAGTTAACACTTTATACCTCGTTTGTTTAATCCTAGGTGAATTTTGTTACTTTGGGACAAACCTATGTTAGCCGTGTCCTTGTTTTTAGTCTTTATGCTAAGCTAAGCTAACTGGATGCTGGTGCTAAGTCCAGTCTAAGCCTATGATTAAAAACATATCAACTGTGAGGAAAAACTGTTCCTTAAGGATCCAATACTGCATTCATGTTAAAATGGCAGGTTCTAAAGAGCGCAGAGTTACTCTGGTGTAATAACTTTGGTTTATTACTCCTCAGATAATTCATTTTATCAGAAATTAATTAAAGATTTGTATTACAGTCAAGAGTTCCTCTGCGGCTATAAGGGCTTCCTAACAAAACACTAAGTATGTGGTAGGAAAGGTAGGGTCGGGGCTAGAGAATGGTGTCATCTGTTGGCGTGCTCTGCAGATTTAAGACAGCACAGCCTGGTACCTAATGCAGGGCCTAATGATCGACCAAAACATCATTTAATGTGAATAATAGTCTTCCATAGGATTGCTCACTTAACTTTTGGCACATTTTACCATGTGTATTGATTAAAAAAAGATATCATAAATCATCTGTAGTACAGCTAGTCTGCCTTCCTGGCTATAAACCAGGGCCTCTCACAAACCAGAAAGTACAGTGGGTGGTTGGAAAAGCCATTAATAAAATCTACTGTTGCATATTAATTGCTTTGAAGTTCTTTCGGTGCCCGGTTAGATGTAGGCTGTCGGGACTCATATTCCATCACTGCAGGAAAAGGGAATATGAGGCGACTTCATGATGACACTGTCATCTAAATAAGACGTATTCTGACGAGCAGTGATCAGACGTTTTAATTTAAAAAAGGAAGAATGTCTGCACGCTGAAAATTAGCTCCCAGTGATTTATTCAAACTACATTTTGGTCACAGGCCTTTATCAAGCCCTTTTTAATTGAACAAATCATACTCCTGCAGTGCTGCTCTCGACATCAACAGCAGCAACATTAATGAAACATTTCAATGTTCTGTTTTTTTCTTATATTTGCTTATCCTGTATTTTTTCTTTATATAAATGGAAAAAAACAGACCTACACTAATGATGTGTATACTGTTAGCATTTTATGACTGTTTTTTTTACATTTTAAATCTTTTTATATTCTAGTTGTGCATCTTTAACTTCACTTCTACTTACTTTGTGCTGGTGTGAAATCAAAAGTTGAAAGAAATAGTTCAGATTATTTAATGCAGTGTTGTATAAGGTATATTCTCTATAGTCAGTGCATTACCTGCAGTAAATGGCAGAAAAGGGCACCGGCCCAAGAAGAATAATGAAGTGCTGTGAAAGCGGTCAGCAACAAAAGGTATTTCAACCACTTAAAAAAGGTCCGCCTAAAAAGAACAGAATATTTTCACCGCTTTACTTTGCTGTCAGACAGCATTTTCCGACTGGAAACTGTAGTTGTGAAAGAAAAATGTCACTCTTCTCCAAACCAACCAAACTCCATTAGTAAAATTAGTCATTTTACTTCATTGTACACAGAAGTTGCAGGTCTGTTTGCTGGATTGTTTGTGTTATTGTGTGACTTCAGCATTTTAAAAGGATAGTTCGGATCCACAGAAGTTACACAATAATACAAAGAAACAAACAGATGGAGGCAGCAGCAGACCAGCAACTCCTGTGTCTCTGTGAAATAAATTTACTGTTTTCACCCATGGAGTTCTGTTGGTTTGGCGAGAGCAATATTTGGCTTTTATAAAGGTTGGTTCCCATCAGAAAAGGCCCTTTGCTGGCACAGTCAAGTGGTGAAAATGTTCTAAATATAGTGTACACTTAAAATGCTGTTGACTTTTTTTAAGTGGACCTTCTTTAACTGGCTGAAATACCTTTTGTTGCTGACCCCGTCCACAGCTGTTTATTGCTTAGCTTCTGTCCCCCTCTCTGCCTCTCAAAACTGGGGGTGTGCCGCCGCCATCTACTGAAGGTAATACACAGACTGGTGATAAGTATCTCATACAACCACACATTAAATAATCCAAACTATCTATTTAATCTCCTCTCATGTTGAATTCAAAGCTGTGATGTAATTGTCTGTTTGTTCGACAACCCACATCACCACTGTTCAATTAGACGAGACGTTTTGTGAGACAGGCCCCTGATATTTAGACACTGATTTAGAATTTCTATGACAAATTTATGCAATGTTTAACATTTTACACAAGGCTTAGAAATGAACCTTTTAAAATACAAAACACACACATAAATGCATGTGACTGTTTTCTCAAAATCACATTTTGTGAGGGAAGAGGTACAGGTAAAGTGCATAACCACCACACAACACATGCATTCATGCAGCGACAGCACAAACAAGTCTTTGGTTTAACATTGCTCCATATTATGGGTCATTATTCTCTATCGCAGTGGTGCCTACTTACATTTTATGCCTATTTATAGTCTGTAATGAAATGGACTCATTAAGACTTAAATCAGTCAACCTAAAGGGCTCTTACGGAACAATGGGCTCTAACGAGGATGTTATTTCATGTAGATTCATTTACATAGGAGAGATTAATGCCACATGGAAAGCTATAGATCTGTTAGGACGGTTTGCATTTTTATTATGCCTCTATTTGCATTTGAGCACAGTTCACTCAGTATGTGAACCCCAATGACATTCACGCTTTTATTTCTTCTAATCATTTAAATAAATATTGTTTAACCCCAAGGGCAAATTTGCATTGGAATACATTTAGTCTAGATTTAGTCTTATCGAGATTTACCCTGCCACTTTGAATTATTAAGAATTACATTATGGAATGTAAATAAGGTTTTTATACCAGTGCATGTGTCAAACTATGTCCCATGGAGGACTGAGGATTTGCAGGTTTTTGCTCCAAACGTGGACATCAGGTGTTTTAAAAAAAAAAAAGAAGATGAATTTATGTTTATCCCCTGAAGCTGTATTCACAAAGCTTCCTAGTGTTGATCCAAGTGGACAATTTTATAAATGTTTTAGAATAAATGTGTATGAGTCAAAAACTTCCTACTTAAAAATACAATTACTAACCAAAGGAAAAACTAACCAAAGGAAAAAATAAAAATAAAAATACTACTAATGAAGAGTCTTAGCCGTTCACACAGCTAATAACTGTTTAGAGTAATGAGCTGGAGTTGTTTTAAAGCGCTTCGGAGTTTATTAAGCAGATGAGAAAATTGCTGCGAATATAAAGCGCTGCATATTCAGGTTGTGAGTGCCGCCCAAATATTAAAAGGATGACTTATTAGCCTCTGGCCAAGAGTAAGTTAACAACAACAACAACAGCATCCCTACATGGTGAATATTAGGCTAAAGTCAGCAGCCCGTCAGCTCAGGTTAGATTATAAAGACTAGAAACAAGGGGTAAACAGCTAACAGTGTTTGTTTAATACATACAACAGTGCAGCACCACTTCTTTTTTGCACAGATGAAATAATTGAGATATAGTGAGTTTTAGAGGTTAAGTTAACTGGCTGCTAGCGTACAGATATAAGAGCAGCATCAATCTTCTCATCTAACTTTCGCAAGAAAGTAAAGAAGGATATCTTCCTGTTAAGTGTCAAATTATTCCTTTAAAGTCAACTTATGTTCCTAAACATTTATTATAAAGTTCCTGTAGGGATTTAAACGTGTTCTCGACTGACCAATGAGTGTATCCTACTAAACTTCTCCTCAAATGGAGTTCCTTCCTGTGAGTCTTCAGCTACGTTAAGAGTTGTCAGAAAATATTTCATGTTTGCGTGTAATGTACGCTGCCTGGACACCGAGCCCGTCACGGCACATGGTTTGACACTCCTGCACTCCTTTACTTTGCTTGTATCAAAAATATAAGCAAGATAAAATAAGAAGAAAAAAAAAATCTTGGCACTTGTAATGACAGGATCAAATAGCCAGCTGACATTTGAAAGAGATACAGAGGTACCTGAGTGAGAGAGTGAAAGCTTTCCTGTCAGGGAGAAGCTCTTCTTAAAACAGAGGACAACATAAAGCGCAAATGCATGCAAGTACAGCGGCAGACTTGGTGTGACTCAGGGTCGATCTAGCAGATTGACAGGGTTAGCATCCATGCATGCGCTCTACAGCGAGAGAGTCGAGGGCTCTAAGGGCCAGAATGCAAAAAAGATTACGACTCAACATGTTTGAAGGGTTGAGCAAAGTCCAACAGCTTAATGTCATCATTTGTCTCCCTCACGTCCGTCTGTGTTTCTTTTTTTTCCTACGCTTTCTCCTTGGGAAGTAGTTGAATTCTAACAAATTGCTTTCAGAGTGATTCATATTCAATCTACAGTACAAACTCAAGGTTATCATCACACTTGATCTCTGTGTGTGTTTTGGGCAATATATTTTAAGAGGCTTTATCCCGCCTAGACGGTAACTGTAGTCACTATATGTATAAGAAACCAGTGTAACAATCTGAAGTTATCCACCACACAATATTTATGTACACGCTGGTAATGAACATTAAATCTCTGACAACACAAGCTCATCAGTGGGAACAAATAGACACCAGAGTACCACCACAGTACTGGCCCGAATATAAGACAGTGTTTCTTCTGGAAGTTGTGTCACATTAGAAAACTATTCACAACAACAGATGTTTTCTTTGCATACTGCAACAGCCTGTGCGCTACACAATGGCTGCTTTAAGAGTAAGCTACATTAAGCTACCTTGTTTCAGTGTAGCTGTTGCAGCAAGCTATTTTTCTCATTATCCCTCAGTGTGCACATCTGCTAGCACTGATCAAGCCGCCCAAAAGTCTTCAGTAAGCCTGGATTAAAGGGAGGCCATGTAACGTTTGAGAGAAAGAAAAAAAGCACATTTGTCCCTTTGCCGATCAAAAGTTAAATTCATGAGGATTAAAATGCATTTTTGCTCAATTCAATACATTCAGGGGTTTTTCCTGCCACACTTTTATTTGGTCTGGTGCATAAACGGTAGAATAATTAGAGGAATGGCAGCCTGCCTGGTTCATTCTCGTATTACAACTGAACAGCGCACTAAAATATGTTTTAAGCGAGAAATAGGCAATGTAGCAACTGAAACATGTTTCGTAATTGGTCAGCACTGTCTAGTTTGACAGTGAGTTTGGTTAGCCTTGTGTGTAGCCTTACTGAAAATGACTCATCAATCACATGGTAAACCCACCTGAAAACATATCCTACTGTTTTACTCTAAATGGGACCATAATTTACAAAAAGAACATCATGCTGAAGCAAAGAAGAATTCAGGCTAGTGATTGAGACCATAACCTCATTAGGAAACTGTTTACCGAGGTAATAAATCAAGTGATTTCTCAATTTCTCATAAGCTGCCCCCTGCTGGCCATTAGAAAGAATGCATGCCTAAGGAACTTCTGCATGTGCTTCAGATTTCAGATGCAGTCAGTGGATTTTGGTGACTAATGTTAGCTAATGTCCAAGATAGATATTTCTTTATATTTGTGTTGTTAAACTTTGCTCTAGTAATTAGCTGCAGTGGTTGCTGCTTCAAATGTAAAACCACTGATATTTTCTGCTGTGTCATGTTAATGTAATGGCAAACATGGATTGGAATTTTCAATGAATGGATCAATTAACCCTAAACTGTAGTTAAACTGTTGATTTTTTTACTGCATGTTTATATAAATGTGACAATATATTTTAAATTTTAAAGTGTATCTGCCTGCAGTGTTTCTCATCTTTAAAAGTGCTGCAGAATGGGGAGGTCGTCTTATGTTCGGGCCAATACAGCAGTACTGTTATAGAGCCACATGGAGGGGAACTGCTCAGTGTGATAGAGGCTGAGGGCTGGACTTTGGGGCTGGTCTAGGAGCAGGGCGGGGTTGTGCTGGGAAGTGCTGTGAGGTGACAGGGTTGGGGTGGAGACTAACCTTTCTTCCGGAGTCCTTGCTGCCACACTCCCCTTTATCGTACCACCATTTGTTTTTCAGTTTGTCTAAGACGGCTTGCTCATTGAGTTTCAACACCGCTAGGTTTACTGGGATTCTTCCAACCATAAGGAAATAACATAAATAACATATTATACCATGTTATTTTATGTTATTCATTCAGAAACACAGAGCAGCAAATACATACACACGTTAATGCTTGAGCTTGCTCACAGGTCACAAAATAAAATAAAAAAACTGATCACACGCACCACACACACACACACACACACACATATATATACACAGCATAAACAGCATAAACATTAGAGTCAAAGTGATATGCATTAATACTCCATCTAGCTTGGTTGGCTTGCTCCCTGAGGCAGTAGATGTGTATTACTATATCACTTTGGGTAACCGGCACGCTGCTTACCGTCACTTATGCAACACGGATGTCTCGATTTTATCTTTTGTCAAAAGTAACGGCCCAAGTTAAAGGAGCAATATGTAAGACCCTAGTGTTCAAAAATGAGTACTGTGAGTTGCAGCCGTAGACGTTATATTAATTTGGTTGAAGCGAGTTGTTTGCCCCCGCTCCCTCCTCCCCAGACTCGAAACTCGGACAGGCTGCAGGATAACAAAGAGCGCAACATTACAACTGGACAATAACAAGCGACGATGAGTCCTACACTGTAAACTGATCAGCTTATTAAAATTCAGTGAATTGTCTTTCAATGCAAAGCTAAGCCTGTTATTCTAGAGTCTGAGTTCAGTGACGGCCTGTCTCACTGCCTGCAAAGCCCCGTTAACATATCGCTCAATGTTATAAACATCTTCTCCTCCTAAAAGATTAGTAATGATTTCTGATGACTCATAAGCAGACAGTTACTCAATCTGCGAACAGTCGGTATTGGTTTTAACTAATAAATGTGACACAGGCAAACAGAAACAGTTATTGTAAAAGAAGCTGGTATTTAAAATTAGCATGTTTCCTTCATGTGTGATGACGCGTCACGGTCACTTTATGGTTTAGTAGAATAATATATTACATATTTCTCCTTTAACAAATAAAACTGAAAAAAATTCCAATGCTGCTAAATGTGATCTTAAAATATCACTGAGCCCAAGGGGCCCAGCTGATTTAATTACCACAAACTGATCAATTTTAAATAATCGTTGTTCCCTTTTGTTTGAGCAGGGAAGATGATACATGATTTTTCCCCCTCTGTGGTTTTCAAATTTACCCACCGCAGGCCACATAATCGCCCCCCTCTCGACGCTTTTCCTTTGCCCTTCGCCACACCACAGAGAGATTAAGTGCTGCTAGTGTGGCAGTGCAGCGTGGGCCTGCCGGTTACCCCCCCCTTCCCCTCCCCGGACCCCCACTCCCACCCTCCACTCCCAGTGGTGGTGGGTTACCCGCAGGGTTTATCAAACTGGCTCTGACCTTGGAGTCCCCGCCCCCGCTGCCGCACTCTCCCTTGTCGTACCACCACTTGTTTTTCAATTTGTCCAAGAGGCCCTGCTCGTTCAGTTTTAACACTGCCAGGTTTACTGGGTTTCTTGAAAATAATATGAAACGATAGCCATTAGGAGACACTCTATGGGACAGATATAAAGAGATTGCTCGCATGGTGGTGGTGAGTATGACAACACTGACTTAACAATTAGAAACTCCTGCATATAACTACTGATATGAAGCAGGAGTGCTGGACTTTAGATGCACATGTTAGTTGCATATCTGCAATGGGCTGGGATGCCGAGCGCCCATACAGTAGCAGAGTCAGGTTTTACCAAGCAGGGGCCTCAGAAGGAGGCCGAGCAGACACTATAAATGGAGACGCCTTGGATGCGGAAGTCTGTCTACAGATGGTAATTTCCTTTCAGTGGCACCAGCATACAGATTGCTATGGTAACTAACCTATCAATATTCAACCCATAACGGCATCCTGGTGAATAGAAGCCTGTGTTGATTAATTTATCAGCAGAGACAAATGTAGACTGACGCTTTGAATGTTTTAACTGTCAGTTTCGCTTCATGTTTATTTTCTTAAACAACCTGAAAGGAAACTGTGGGACCAACTATAGATGCCTGATGTATATGAGCCGCCTCATCCAAAGCATCTCCCCAAAGTTTGCTCTGTCTCACTCTGGCGAGTGTGTGTGTGTATTTCCTATAGCTGACCGGCCGCGGACAAAGACTCTCTCCGTCCACGGATCACAGAAAGGCAGAAACTGCAATCACAATTTGCATAAAAGAATTCAAGATTACGGCCTTTGCCAGATTGTCCATTCCCTCAAATCAGTGTCGATTCTTCTGGGCAGCAACGATTTAGTTTGGCGGTATTCTGCCTTTCTCACCAGCAGATGCAGGAGAGTCTTTATCCCCGACCTCAAGTGCACAACACAGCTGTAGGGAACACAGGTATCCTCAGAGCTGGTAAAACCTCTGAATTCTTTCTCAGCCCAGCTGACTCAGACAGAAAGAAAGAAGTCAAGGTGTGTGGACATGGATGGTCCGGAGACCTGCGAGTCTTTGGTTAGTTTGGTCAGTTGGTTTGAGGCGAGCAGATGTCGGGGAGGCTACTGTGCTGTGTGTTAGGTGGGATGAGGTAAATAGTCAGGCGGGCATGGGGGTGGCTGGACGTCGTACATGTAAGAAATGAAACAGGAGCACAGAATATATACCGAACATTTCACAGACTGATCACAATGTGTAGTTTGAAGACAGGCAGTCAGTACATCCTGTAAAATGAAGAATTATACCATTTTAGTATCTTTTTTTTTTCAAAGTGCTACTTTCAATTAGACCTGCAATGCAACATGAATATTAGAATTTATATATATTTTCATATATCCAGTAGGGATGCACAGATCCTTTGAACTGATATTATACTGATCTGGTGTCACATTAAATATGAAAATATTTCCTATTGTGCTCTGTTTATTTGCTGCAGGGAGCTCATTTTGATACAATAAGCCACGACTGTTGTTCTACGCTTGTGGACAAAATAAATATAACAATAAAGGCATCTTATTGTGAAGACAGAAACTGGAAGCATTGACAAAATCATTCCCAGTTAGCTAATGTAACAAAAAAAATACCATTTGTGCTGTTTGAAAGGTCTGTAACTGTACTCATAGCCAGTAATCTTACTGTAATGAACGGTGCATCTTACATTTGTTAGAGAAGATTAACATGATGGTGTGTCTGTAGCCTGTCTGAGGCTTTAGGCACAGTGGTGCTTTGAGCTAAATTTATATCGAACATGCTCACAGCGAAAATGCTAACATGCTGTTGTTTAGCAGGTGTATAGTTTACCATGATTACAGTAATAGTTTGACATGTCAGCAACATGTCGTGCATCTGAGGCTCATCAGCATGTCATCAATTTGGGGACTCCCCATTGTTCTGACGGCCCTATATTCCTAAACCCCAATGGGTTGAAGGGGCTGCAAACTAACTGAGGTAAAACTCTCATGATTTTATTCTGAATTTTTTTTTCAACAGTAGAATCATGTGAAATGTTGTTCGGCGTGAGGCCAGAAAGATACAGCCTGTCGAGGGCAAAACCCTTGACAATTCAGCACCATGGACAGAGCTGCCAGTCACTGAATTAACAACTACAGGGAGAGTGTGTATTTTCGGAACAACGGGCTTTTGTTTTCGGGATATGACTTTCTATTGGGGTTCAGGATAACGTGCCGTCAGAACAATGGCGCGGTCATAAACCAAAGTATTGGACAAAGTGAAATTTGGACCTGATGATGGAACTAGAGGATTAATTAGAGGATCCCCAAATTCAATACAAATCATCCCGAGGGGCACATGAATAAATGTATGATTTTCCAGTATTTCATAGGAGAAGTGAGAATTTGACCTGCTGGTGTCACTAGAGTGATCAGGGATCAGGGTATCAGGGTATGATTAAAGGCAGTAGGATTCTACCTACTGATCATTGAAGTCAGTGCACAACTTTATGGCAGTCGGCATCGAACAGCTGTTGAGTCTGAATCATAGTGGTGGACTGACCAAGCCAAGCTCGTAGCATGGCAAAACTTTTTTTTTTTAAAACTTTAGTTGAAACAATATAACAACACAGTCCAATAAAATTGTAATATACAATTCACCTGTTCATCTTGCTGCTGTCTGGCAAGAGATACATAATTATCTGCTGCTGCACCACCAGACTACAAGAGCAGCTTCTTCCCTCAGGCTGTGAGACGTCTAGATCGTTTATGTAAGTATAAGAAGTTATGTTTTAGTTGTAGCCTCGTGTTAACTTGCATAAGAATAATTCCAATGGGTTCAATGCAGCAAGGAAACTTTTTAAACTTCAAAAAGGGAGCAGAGCTGTACTCGATATCAGCAGATACCCTGAGTTTAGGTATTAAATTTGGAACAGAGAGAGAAAAAGTCCAACTGGTGCAAAACTAATGTTCAATACTCTGTGCAAATTGATGCATTAACGATGCATTGCAGGTATGATTGAACTAAACTCTTTGAATTCATTGAGCATTCACTCACATCTGATTCCAGATGAGCAGCACAATTAGTTTATACTTCAACCATTAAAAAAAACTTCTGAATCATTTAAAATTTTCCATCTTTTCATGCATCACCAATCGTGAATGTTCGACTCGGTATCAGACGTGTGTGAATGCCAACCCGAGAATAACATACGTCACTCTGCTAATAACCAACACAAAGAGAGGAGCAGATAATGGAGGCATCCTCAGCAATTTAACACTGTTTTTACCCCCCATTGCTACTTTGTAGATTTGGACCAATTTGACTATTTGACTTGGAAGCAGATTAATTTTCACCACTTGTCTTGTCAATAATACAGCACTTACTCGCTGTATGAAATGTAATTTGTATGGATGTTAAATGGCGCCTCTGTGTAAGACATAAGCAGCATTTCCAGTCAGTGAGTTCTGACCTTTGGCTGTCAACCAAGGTGGAACCCCGAATGAATCCTCAGCGAGTCTGAATGAAACCTCCCCATATGGCTCCTTTCATTAAAATGAATGAGGGCTATTACAGATAGATTAAAAGCTTCAGATGCCACCAGCTCTTGCGCTCTCTCCGTAGGTGCAAGAGAAATTATGAATGGGAAGTTGGTTAAGGTGTTAATGTAATGTGAAAAGACAGCTGCTGCTCTTGGACATCGGCGGCAGAAAAGTACATCCAGTATGAATAATCATTCATTACGTCAATTATCACATTCAATGTGGCAAATATAAATTCAACTCTGCTGACTTCACATTCAAGGTGTGAGCACTGGCGTAAGTGGAAAAGTAGCCATATGGGTTTGGTCCTCGAGGCTGTAATCCTGCTTCGAGGGCCCTGTTGGTTTGCGAGAGGCACATTTACATTTTGTGTGTGTTTCTGAGGGGATGCTTCAGTTTAGAAGCGGACCACAAGAGGCCAGCCACCGCAAACGCTCACGAAGCAGGTTTAGAAAGTAATTATAGGGCAGCAGGAAGACAAGTGTTGCTTAAGGAGGATGGGAAATCTCATAGTCCTACTTTACACTTCTGCTAGTGCTCACAAGTCAGCTATGAATAGGCTTGCTGCATACATACATATGCAGATACAAATAAAGATGGTAAAAAAAGGGCACGATGAAGTTGTAAATGTCTGTGACAGTGTGAAAACTATGAAGAAAAGAAGGACAAACTTTCAGGGGATAGTTTGGATTATTTAAAGTGGAGTTGTATGAGGTACTTATCGATAGTCAGTGTTTAAGATACAGTAGGGCACGTCCCCAGTTTGGAAAAGCAGAGAGGAGTACCAGATTGGATGCTAAGCAATGTACTGCTGTGGGCAGGGTCGGCAACAAAAGCTACTTTAGACACTTAAAATCAAGATCAAGATCAGTTTAAGTGTACTCTATATTTTCACTGCTTCACCTTGCTGTGAGACAGCCTTTTCTGAGAGGAAACTGCCGTTATATAAGCCAAATGTCACTTCTCTCCAAACCAACCAAACTCCAAAGGCCATATTAGTAATTTAACCTCACAGAACACAGAAGTTCTGATCTACCGCCGCCTCGATCTGTTTGCTTCTTTTTGCCATTGTGTGACTTTGGTGAATCCAAACTATCGTTTTAAAACACTAAAGTCTCGCAGTAACACAAACAAACTAACAGATCGAGGCAGCAGTAGACCAGCGACTGGGATGTAAAATTACTGATTTCGCCAATGGAGTTTGGTTGGCTTGGATAGAGCAATATTTGCCTTATATAACTTATATTTTCCATCAAAAACTGCTGTCTGATGTCAAAGTAAAGAGGTGAAAATATTCAGCATACACTTAAACTGATATTGATTATTTTTAGGTGAGCCTTTTTTTAAAAGTGGGGGTGCTATTCTGGAGAAAGATTGTTTATATTTGAACTTGACAACCAAACGAATCCTTCTTTAGTGCTCCGTCAGAATATTTTAACATCCCCCTATGTTCCCTCTCCACCTCCCCTTGTCCTGTGCACAGGCACAAACACGACCTGAACACTGATCGGCTTGAATATCGTTGTGTGGCTCAGTCTGTGACACTTTTTGTTAACCATTTACAAAGCCGGGGCTGTGTAGAAACGTCAGGACACACACAGAACGGGGAGCTAGAAGACTGTGAGGAGTTGTTCGCTGATTTTGATTAAAAAAAAAAAAAAAGAGTATTGGATTAGAATAGCACAAACTATTTTTGAGTTGCTCAAATAGTTCATTGCTTAGCTTCTGTGCTGGTGCCTCTGTCTGCAACTCCTAACTGTGGGTGTTCTGATCAGTATCTACTAGGAAATACAGTAGTTATTGATAAATACCCCATACAACCCTACATTAAATAATCTAAACTATTCCTGTAATACTATAAAAGTAACGCCATGCCTTCTATGTATGATTGGAAAGTATATAGAACAGAAAACTAACACAGACATGTTGTGTTATTATGATTAAAAAAGATGCATAAAAGAACCAAAATGCATGGAAATTCACAAAAAGGAGAAACCAATCAATCCAAGTTAATGTACATACGTGTTCATACATGAGGCAATGGTGCAAGAATATTAGCTTAATGGACAAATCAACAGGTGACAGATGATGCTTATGCAGGAGCTCCAATAAAAGCACTTGGAGGCTTTTATTGGGCCCTGCTGCAGTTGCAGGGGTTTACCTGAGGGGGGAGCCCTTGGGTGTGGCAATGCCATAACCTTTAGAGTCCAGGTTTCCTCCCACCTTCATAGTATCGCAGGGTTTCCTCTGCTCTATGTACTCGTTCATCGTGGACTCCAGCAGGTAGGCATACTTGCCCTTGGACTTCCTGACTCTCATCACGCCCTCGTCTGTGGTCTTGACAAACACGGACGGGTCAGCCGCCTTCATGTAGGACCACATCTTCTCAAACACGGCGATCTTCGACCTCTGACAGCCAGAATTGTTAACAAGAAAGAGAAAGAGACAGTGTCAGTGTGAATATTTGTTATTGGCATTCTTTACACTGAAAGATGCTGTGTTAAAGTTATAATATGGAGAATTTCAAGACATTAAACGGTATTTTAGATATCATTCTGGTCATCGTTTTCAGCAACAGCCATGCAATGTATTTACTAGGGATGAGTGAGTATCCAGTATGAATATGTACTTTTTGAGTAAGGTTTTGAGTAAAATGAATCAGTATCTGTACTTGTGATGAAGGAGTTATTGGGTAAGTAACACCGCATGTATTTTGTTCTTGATTTACTTAAGTTTATTCATTTAAGCTCATAAAAAAACTTCTTAAATCGATCAAAAAAATTTGATCATAACTGTGGTCTTAAGATAAGTCGGACATAACTTGGCTAAGTCTGACCTAATAGTTACACCGGTTGCACCATCTAAGCTTCAGCCTTCTTCTCGCTAAAACTGGGTGTAAATCTTATTTTTGCCGAGGAGTAGTGAAAAGTAGCTGTGAAGTCAAAATCCAGGCTGATTAATAAAGATACTGTATACAGATAAATATTTATGAATACCTTCCATTCTGTGCCGTGAACTCTCAAAGGGATGTGTTGTTTAACAGAAATGCGTGGAAATCTTTTTAATACAAAGAATGAAATAACTTAGTAACATTTACCGAATTTACAAGGAGGCCCAAATAATTAAGAACTTGTCCTACACAACACTTCACAAAGTTTACTGAGTTTGTCCCAACTCAACAACTCACTAAACTGCACAATCTTTTAAGGGAGTCTGAGGATATTACAGTTACTGGTTCGATGGTGAACTCAGCTGAAACAGGCAGCTGTGTTCCCAGACACCTGTCCATCTATTTTTTTCTGAACAACCATTTATGTTCTCCTTTATTTCGCTCCAGTTGACTGCTTCTTACTTGGCATTACGTCGGACTGCTCGACAGTCAGCACTTTCTTGTGCTGGCCGCACAGCTCTAGTAATTTTCTTACGTCGATACAAGATGAAATAACCCTTCCTTTATCAATGAGAAATGATTAGCTCCAAATCAGCCAGATAGCACATCCTAACACCAAACGCTGTTTGGCAACAGCTGTAGTCTTGTGAGCATTCACATGAACGTGCATTGCTAAGCCTGAGCGTAGTTAAGACTGGGGTTAAGTTGCAACCAAGCTAAAGTCCATTCTGAGTCCATAAAAAGAACAGCTATTATTTACATTCTGGATTTATGTCTCTAAAAACCAGTTCTCCTGTTTAGTGGCGGAGTCTGCCATTCCCACACTAGATTCAACACAAGCAGAGATTGATGCATGCATATAAGGCTGCATTACTGTTTGTAACTGTATCTCTTTGATATCAGCCTCCCTGTTTACTGCTCAGTACCAACACTACAGCAGAGCTGTATTAAGTTACTGATAATGCAAACCCCAAATTCCCCGCACCAGCTGTTTCACACTGAAAGCATCCAACTGGCCAAAACACAGGGATTTTATTGCGAGGTAGTTAGAGGAAACACAATGTATCTGTCACGGAGGTCTGTGTTTGAAAACTAATGTTTGAATCTCGGTTTCTCACCCGGAAGAATTCTTTGGTGGAGCCGGCGTCCAGTGTTCCATAGGCGATCTCTGTCTGCTTGGCCAAATCCTCAGCACTCTCTATAGGAGACACCATCCTCTCCACTGTCAGGAAGGCAGCCAAGTTGGCAGTGTAGGATGAGATGATGATGAGGGTAAAGAACCACCAGACGCCTCCGACAATTCGGCCAGACAGAGAGCTGAAAAACAGGACAGGATATTTGCTTAGTAAAATACAGATACGTATAAATGTTCACATATATCTACAATTTATGAGGGCTGATTCCACGTTTTATTTTTTTTTACAAACAGAATCAATTACACGTTAACGTAGTGAGTTGAAAAATAAATAGCATCATTCTTTTTCTTTCCTGGCCAATTTTGCACACAATCAAGAGGAGCAATCTTAAACCTTGTGATGTTCACACCATCCAAATGACCTACATTGCATCACACTCCCTCTGCACTCACACTCTCTTCGTTCCACCATGCTTGGAGAGCTTAGCCCAATGTGCGAAGGAAAGATAACCAGTTCCACAAAGGCCCACTCAGCCTCCTTCCTGCCAAATTAATCTCACTTTAAGAAAGTTGCCAATATGTTTCATGGAGCCACGCACATTAATTGTTGGGGATTAATAGGCAGAGGAGAACACTTAGCCACCGCTCTAATTGCACTTTCACAAAAACAAAAAAAAAGAAAAGAAAAAAACAACCGGATGATTTGTGAGCAAAATCCCCCTGAGTCAAATCCCTGTCGTTCCCCCGTCTCTCTGTGTGTCTCTTCACCTCAAGAGAAGCCAGCTTGAACAGCAACAGCAGAAATCATGTTGCGTTACATATCGGGTCCCCGACAAGCGCGGAGGCACAGAGCGGCAGAGCTTACGCAATGAAAATGACACAAATCTGAAACAAAAAAAGGCTTTCATGATTCACCTTTGTGCCGTCAAGCCAAATGGAGCGTGAACATGAAGGCGAGATTAAGTATGGAGAAAAAAAAAAAAAAAAAAAAAAAAAAAAAAAAAAAAGAGGGAGAAGCTAAAACATAATCATTTAAGATGCTTTTCAGATGACGGGTGGATGATGAAAGAGCAGACGGGGAGCGAGCGGAGAGCAAACACAGAATGGATGCCGAGCCTTTGAAAATCAGTTGGGAGAACGCGGAGCTGTCTGCAGGGTGTGTGTGTGTGTGTGTGTGTGTGTTTTTGACTTGTTCAGTGATCACTGTTCAAAAGGGGTGTGGGTAAGGTTAAGCTTTTTTTTTTCTGCGCAGCGAGAAAAGCAACATGTTTTTCTAAACACCTCAGTGCGTACTGAGTATTGCAGCAAACCATTCACACAAGAAAGTGCTTGATTCTCCTGCGTCAAAACTGAAAAAAAAAAAATCCACTTATACCTTTTACTTTACAACATGTCGGTTCCCAGACCTTTTACAGGTAAAACTCATACAGGCGAAGAACACTGGTATCTTATATATTTATGTAAACACAGCCAAAGAAAACAGACCGACCATAAGCTGCCAGTATCACCTCCCATCATTCAAACAAATTAAGGTCAACAAGCTCCATTAATTATAAACAAGAAAAGTGTTTTTTGATGTCAAAAGATAAACTACATATTTATACATATCATCCAATTAATTCTTCATACAATCAGCAATGAAATGGATTCTGAGAACACAAAAAACAAGGATCAATGTTTGAATGAAATAGGTTCGTACAGTATCATCAAATGGGTATCTGAAATGTCAAAGTGTGATCAAGTGTGTTAATATTAGATTCAAATCATCCCCTCAGTCGGCAGAGAGTCATTTTCTTTTGTCAGTGTCCATTACAGTGACTGAATAAACCAGAAGTTTATGTAAGCGCACAGGGAGAACTTTTCAATAAAGAGTTATAAATAAGGGGAATCATAAATATAGTTTTATATTAGCTGGCACACTTGGTAAACAAGTTTCTGCTCTTGTTTTTCATCTGTGTCACTTTACACAGAGCAATGCAACAGCGTGGCAGGCTGTTTACTTTACAAACCGGGTCTCTAGATCGCCGTAAACCATAAAAATAATTGTGGCGGAAGCGGAGAAAAGTGATAGAAATGGAGGGCAGGGGACGCGCCGCGGCAGGCAGGAAAGATGCTCCGTGGTGCGCTGGGACTTCATACCTGAACGATGAGAAGGACGCACACTTTTACTGTCTCTGACTGAGCGGGAGTCTGATGTTTTCACATCGCAGATGATGAAGGAAGACGTTAAAATGTATTTACTGGTGAACCATACCCATGAAGGCTGATGTAAGAGTTCAGCGTGGCGCTGAACTGAAAAACAAACAAACAAAAATAAAAGAACCACTCGCTGAATCTTCGTATTTAACAACCAAATCTGATTCGACTGACAAAATTCTCAAGAGGGAACATTTTATTAGGCCTACAAAAAATATCAAAAGTGATTAGATTTAAGAATATTATGAAAACAGTTACTATTAGTACAGATTAAAAAGACATGTCAATATTGTCTTAAAAAATGTTAAATTGTGAATACAAGCATTTTCAAAGACTTAATAATCATAATTACAGCTCCTGCTCTAAATAATAAATCATTTTCATTATCAGTGCTGATCATATTCTCAGATCTATCTTCAGATTGATTATTTTTGCTTGACCAACAGTCCAAAATCAAACTTTTGTTTTACTATTATACACGACAAAGAAAAGCAGGAAATTAGTCTGGTTGTCTATTATTGTTTCTGTCGAGAAGAAAGTACAAGTTATTAACCCAGCAGGGGACCTCACCTCCAACAACTTAAGAAAAAAAAAATCTATTCATCTTTTCTGACATGATTTCACAGCACCACACTGAGAGAGGAGGGCTAATTGAGACCTTTTGGCTTAAGTGTAGTGATGCAAGGATTACTTCTCAAGCACGGTAAAATTCCTGACAATTAATATTACCGTTTCAAATTTTAATTATCATTAAAACAGTGTTTGATTAAAGTGCTTTAAAAAAAGAAAAGAAACTCGCATTAAATTCTGTCTGGCATCAAACAAAATTAGCAAACAGTCTCCCAGACGCGGGCGCAGCAGCAACGTGGGTAAATTAAAACACTGACGTCACAAAGGACGTGAAATCGTTGATATTTGAAATAGTTTTCAATATAAAACTTTGAGAAATGATTTCAGGGTGTGCATCAGTTCTTTCTGAACAGTTTCAGCATACTTTAGTAATACCACGAACGCCGTTTGATCTTTACTTTAATTGTAACTTAAAAATTCTGATCGCCTCTTGTCTTCTCAGCAGCTGTTCAAACACTTTTTTCACCTGCGGAGTTATCGACAGTTTGCTGGATCTTTCTTGATTCTTTCACAGTCAGTTTACGATCACTTTCTGAGTGTAAGGACTTTGCAATGTTCTGCAAAAACTATTAGAATGCTCGAAATTATAATCACTGTTTAAATTGCCTCTTAATTACCTCTCAGTCATCTTGTTTAGAGTGAAAAGAGGAACAACGTGACAAATAAAGAACTACCCTGAGATTGGGAGTAAAAAAGAGAAAGTGCATGTATAGCAATGCAACTGAGAATGAGAGAGAGGGCGAAAGAGAGAAGGAGAAATGGCAGAGATGAAAAGTAAACTGGATAGTACCACCAGAGGCTGACAAACTCCTTAGCTTTGACTGCTGCTGGCCTCCAGAGATGGCAGTAAACAGCTGTCTAATCCTTCTCCTTCAGTCGTCCTTTTTTCCCCTCCTTCTTCTTCTTTCCCTCGCTCCTCTCTCTTCTTTTCCTCTTCTTTCTTCTTCCTCTCCCTTCCATTCTTCCGTCTCCGCTCTGCTCCCTGCCTGTCTCCTCATGTGCTGTTTGGGGGCTGACAGGGGCTTGTTTTGGGCCAAGACAACAATGGCCTACACCTTGGCACTGACACTGACGCATTCAACTATGCACGCACACACACACAGACACACACACACACACACACACACGAATACAAACATGCACATTCTTCCTTCCCGAGGACAATGTGTGTGAGTGTGTGTGTCAGTTTGTCTGTGCAAGAGAACAACCGGGTCACCATTTCTGTGTGTGTGAGATGTTTGTACGGGTGTGTGGGTGTGTGTTGGTTCTTCTGCAGCAGTCCTCCTCCCCAGTCGAGCAGAGCGGCTGGCAAACACAGACCTGTTTGTCTCTGTTTGTTTCCTTTTGAACTCGCTTCCTTTGAGCCTCCTTTCCGCTCCTCATACATTATTGCACAGCAGCCAACCTCGGTGCCTCGGTAAAACATTAACTAAGCTGTCTTATTACAGTAAGGGAAATCTTCCAAGTAGCACTTTAATTTCATAGTCTTGTTAAGGCGATGATTAATCAATTATTCACTCTCCCTCTTTTATTGCATTACGAGAAAGAAAAAGGAATGGTAATGGGAGCAGCAGAAGCTCGAGCCCAACGCCATTGATGTGCAGGAATGCAATACAACTGCGTGTGCATTTATTATTATTGTCTCAGGTTAGGAAATCCTAAATACTCCGACATCCAACATCACTCATCAGCTTTGATACCTGTTACCTAGCAACAGACACTACTTTGCAACTGCTGTTTTTTTTTTAAACATATGTTGATTAAACATACAAAAAAATTGGAACAAAAACAACAATGGGCACTTAACTTCAAAACAGATGAGTTAGAGGTGTTGGTAACATCTGTAGAGAAATACACATCTGTTGTTTTTGGAAATTTTACAACAATACTGACTTGGGAAATAAAAGAAAGACAGTGATTAGATAGTGGTCACACTTTGTTAGCTAACACTACCATTAGCCACTGTTCGCTAACACTACCGCTAGCTACTGTTCATCAACACTATTATTAGCTAACACTACCATTAGCTACTGTTCATTAACACTACCATTAGCTACTGTTCACTAACACTACCGTTAGCTACTGTTCGCTAACACTACTGCTAGCTAACACTATGCTTAGCTCGTGTTCATTCACACTACCATTATCTACTGTTTGATACTTGGAAAAGTTAAAGTTATGACAGCTTAACACTTACTACACATTTCCTAGTTAGGTTAGGAACGTTGACTTAGGAACTGTTAATTTGTACTGGCTTTTTTCTTGAATCAAGTCCCAGCCCTTATTATCGTGGTTACCAAACAATTACAATATTTACAAGTTAGAAAGTTTCTGAAATATGTCCCCTGACCTGTTTTTCTCTTTTTCTGTCAGGATAAAATTTCAAAGCATTATAACAAGACTTTTGATACTATAATGCTTATAAAATAATCTATTTTTAATGGATTAAGAAAAATAACTCCATAAATGATAATGCGCATACTTTAATGCACCTGCATGAGAACTGTAAATTAGCGTAATTAACACCCCAACAATGCCACATAAGGCTACGGGTTCTGCCCCTTTGCCAGGAGGTGTTCATTCATACAAAGAAAAGAAAAGGAGAATGAAGTCCTGCTTTCAGAGATCCATAAAGGTAAAGTCAGTCATTCTGTCAGCATCAGCACAGTAAAATTAAGGGACCCGCTAAAGTCAAGGAATGGGAAAAACAAAAAAAAAGAGCGCTGTTAATTCTGTGTCACCTGAGGCTCGTGCTGTCGCTGAAATAAATAAGTAATGGCTCGATATGAAATGGC